>SMDT01000809.1:0-135793 GCA_005392925.1 Aquilaria sinensis
TAGCGACGGCTATGCGTCACTAAACTAGCGACGGTATACGTCACTAAACTAACGGACGGCCATGCATCACTAACTACACTAACTATCGATGGCTATGCGTCACTAAAACTAGACGACTAAACTACGACGTGTCACATAACTTACACTAACTAGCGAACGCCGATGCGTCACAAACTAGCGATAACATGCGTCACTAACTACACTAACTAGCGACGGCTATGCGTCACTAACTAACGACTAACATGTAGCGACAGCTATGGCGGCACTAAGGATCGGACGGCTCTATGCGATGCACTAACTAGCGCCGGCTACATGCACTAACTAGAGACGGGTAAATGTCGGTAATGCGCCGGCAGAAACCAATGCCGGAAAATTTGTAACAGTCTTTTTAGCGAATTTAGCTGTCGCTAATTAGCGACGGCTACCGTTGCTAAAAATTAGCAGCGAGTGATTAAGCAACGGATCTTTTAGTGACGGTTTACCGTCGCTAATTCATATTTAACGAAGGCTGCCCGTCGCTAATGGCCGTCGCTAAATGGCTTTTCCCTTGTAGTGTATAGCTCAAGGACAAATTATATAAATTCCCTTAGGCTTCCATTATCAATTGATGGAGAATTCTGATAGAGGACCATCCATGTAATGTTAGAGACAATTTAGGACCATTGATATAACATTTCATAATTTCAGGATACAAGTGCAACATATAGTATAGTTAAAAGGACTTTTCATAACATTTACTCCTTCCAACCTGATGCAACTCACATTGCCAGGTAAGCTTCCCATCACTCTTCAACTGTAATAGCTGATAGAAGGTTGACATTGCAACAATGCTATACTTTAAGGGAGACACTACTAAAAAAAACCCTATTTCCAACGGTCATTTCCAACGGCAAGCCGTTGGAAATTATAATATTTCCAACGTGAAGCTGTTGGAAATCCATTGGCCATTGGAAAAATGCATGCCGTTGGAAAGGAAGGTGTTGGAAATCCATATTTGAAACGTTCAAGATCCAAATTAGAGCCATTGGAATTTTCAATTGTCAGCCGTTGGAATATGAACCGTTGGAAAATTTTCCAACCTTGTATCTAACTTTTTTGGCTGTTAGAAATTTTTCAAGATTTCCAACTGCTTTGCCCATTGGAAATTTTTCCAACCGCCTGAGGCCGTTGGAAAGTAGGTTTTTTAGATTTTTTATATTCCCGCTCTGTTTCCAATGCTTTTCTTTAAACGTCAAACGGCTTAGGCGGTTCAAAATTATTGTATCGTATGTAATCAAATATTGAACTGAAGCACGTACATAAATGCAGTTGTAAATCTAAATAAAAACATATACAATTGAAATTACAAAATCATGACATAAATATAGTTATATATCCACTTAAAAACATACACAATTGAAATTACAAAATCACATGCACATAAAAACATAACACATACAAATCAAAACATGACACAATATAGTTATAAATCCACATAAAAACACACATAATGTATAAATCCACATAAAAACATACATAATTGAAATTACATAGTTCCATTCTCCTAAAAAGTGTTTGTTTGTTGATAAACACACAAAGTAAAGTGATATACCTGATCTAGTCTTCATCGAATCCCGAGGCATCAATATCATTGTCAGGATGCATGGGCGGAGGAATTCCAACTCGTTGACATATGTACTCCAGCTCAGCTCGTTGTCTCCTCTTCAGGCGCTCCAACTTCCGCTCATAATATGATGCTTGTTGTGCGGTATGCTTCGCTACCACTCGCTCAACTTGTTCAGTGAACTCCGGCGTCTGAGTGACATCAACATGTGCTACAGGAGTATTCCCTGGTCGTCGTCGACCAAGCACAACATGTTGTTCTGATCCAAGACCAAATACACGCCCTTTCTTCCTTCCACCAGCAGCTGCACTCATTATCGCAACCTCATCAATGTCATGTGTGACTCCTACCTCTTCCATTTGTTGCATTTGTTCATCGATCTCAGCAGTTATCTTTGCCTTCATAAGGGTAAAAATTCATTTTTCAGTAAATCGTTACTTATTGGTATGTAAAAAGGTAATTTTATATAACATGATTATTACCGCCACTTCTTCAGTCCGTCTGTGACGTATTCCCCGCTCTTTTTCTTATGTGTTTGCTGCATGACCTTGAACAAGCCAAGGTCCCTATTCTCCGGATCTTTTTCACTCTACATTGGTTGTTAGTAAGATTAATGTTATTACACCATAAATAAGTTGAATTATGTGTAAAAGAGGTTCATAACTTTTATCATTCGCTCTCAGTGTTCAGTAATTGAAACAGAGCCTCCTGCATAAGTAGCACTACATCCACCAGTGGAGTTAGACGACAGCGATGATGATGCTCGTATTGTCTTACCCCTTGACGATTTCTCCTGAAACTCCGGTGAAGCCCACCATTCCTCCACTTTTGCATACTGTGCGTCGGTTATAAATGTTGCCCATGCTCGCCGTTCTGCAGGATTTTTCTTACGGCGAATGTCACCCAGCGTCGATCGGTAATGATTAGCCGCCATCATATGCCAAACGCGATAGACCTCATTATGGTGGGCTGCATCCCACTCACATAATCCCTAGACATAAAATAAAATATAAAGAGTCGAATAGTTATCTACATGATTTGTAAAGCTGAAAAGGTGAGACAAAAGTGCAAACGTCAAATACGCGCCACCACGCCTGAATATCTGTTGGGCTTGCGCTCATCCAATCATGATGTCCCTTGAAGTGTGTGGTGAAGAATCTAGTCACCAACCGTGTTGCTTTTGATGGAAGGAACCTACATGGGATGCATGTTCCAACACAATAAATATTGTTTTCATTGAAAGTAAATGTACTGCATGTAACATAAACTATTATTGTTTAAAATGATACATTACTTACGTGTTACCGTGATGTGTAATCCGTAAGTGACCCTAAATCGGGGCTTCGGATACCGCTAACTGACCAATGGAATTCCCTCCATTGGCTGAAGGTACAGGTGCCGGAGTAGATCGACTAGCACTACGGCCGACTGGAGGAATGCGAATATCATCTGTACGAAGGGTGGGATGTGGAAGAACATCTTCTTCTATTATGGGTCGCGAAGCTGAATGTTGGGAATGCGATTGGCCTGCCCTTTCATGTCTGGCAATTGGTTCTGCTAACGCTTCTTTGAACTGCTAAAATAGGCCTTTCCCTGGGCGACGTGTATACGTTGCATCTCCTTTAGGTGGCATCTGCAATTTTATTAAAAACCAGACAACATTTTACAAATGCAAATTATGGGGAACAGTATTGCTCTTGCAACTGCACCTATCACAGTTAATTTAGACATAGTATTATTATTATTATAAGTTATTCCACGTTCACATTACATTTTATAAGTAATTGCACATTAACATAACAGTCAATGGACGTCATTGTCCTCAGATTGTGCCTCTAAATCGCTATTCTCAGTATCCCCAGATTCAAATTCATCTTCTTCATCACTTGCTTCAAGGGACTCATTTTCCTCAGATTCATTGTCATGTTGCAAAGTTTTTTCCCTGATTTCTTTGTCATCCTCTACAGCTTCTCCCACGCCTATTTCAGCTAAATTGTCGATTGGGTCATCCATAATTATGGGTGGATTGTTTACGCCACCTAATAATTCTTCCTGAAATGCATCATTAACGTCATTAACTTTATAATGAACGATGCGTCTAGGTTTGATTTTCAAAACGGCTAACCACCCTTTTTTTTCACGTAACTTTGTTGGGTAAGGGGTGTAGTAAACTTGATCAGCTTGGGAGGCAAGAATGAACGGGTCAAACTTCCCATATCGGCAACCATCACGAACCTCAACTAAACCATATTGTTTATGAACCCGAGTGCCACGATCTGGAGTAGGGTCAAACCATGCACACCTAAACAATACAACATTTTTCTGTGGCCATCCAGGATATTCGAGTTGAATGATTTCTTCTAACACCCCATAAAAATCACATTCAACCTCACTTGATCCTGAAGTCCTTATACATACGCCACTGTTAAATGTTGCTTTGTCGCGACCCCAGTCGCTAATGTGGAACTTGTACCCATTTATGAAATAAACAGGCCAAGTCTCAACACGACGTGATGGCCCGCACCCAACATCCCACAAGAAGCGGTCCGTGATATTGTTGCGCACATCATTCACCTAGTTACATATAATAAAGTTTATGAATATGTCTTTCCCTTAAGAAGCAAAATATGGCTAAAATTTAAGTGTAGTTAACTTACATAGTTTCTAAGCCATGTAGCAAAGTTATTCTCAATGTAGACATCCAGGTCTGACATTGCTATATTTGGTGCATGCATACACACTTTGTCAACAAACAAACTACAAGATATACATAGAGGTCGTTGGAGCATAAACCTAGATGATTAAAGTGTATAAAGAAAAAAAGGTATTATTATTATAGTAGAATATATAAAGGAAATATGTGTTATGGCATTTACTCGAGGTACGTCTTCACTTCCTTACAATTTAGTAAGACATATGCAGTCGCAACCCTCAATTCTTTGTCATCAAGAGATCGATATCTTGAGACACCATATGGACGACCCGGGTATCTAAAGTTAGACCACACCGATTCATCATATTGTCTTTGTTCGCCATCATCATTACGAGGTACTCTAGTTGCCATATGTGGAATATGAGATTCAAAGTAGTGAGAGAAAAATGTTGAGGTCTCCTCAATTAGATACGCTTCACAAATTGAACCCTCTACATGAGCCTTATTTGATACCTTCATTTTTAGGTCATGCATACAACGCTCAAACTTGTACATCCACTTATACTGAACGGGTCCTCTAACCCTGGCTTCGTAAGGTAGGTGAACCTGCAAATGTTCCATTGAATCGAAAAAAGCAGGTGAAAAAATTCTTTCCTACTTGCAGAGTATGACAGGAATATTTGCTTCTAACTCGACCATGTGATTCACATCTAACTCTGGAGAGCATAAATCACGGAAGAATTGACTTAACTCAGTCAACGGCTTCCATATATTTTCAGGTATCGCTTCAAGGGCTATTGAGAGGAGCCTCTGCATCATTATATGACAATCATGACTTTTCATACCAGACATATGACTTACATTACTGTCAACACACCTCCCAAGGTTCGATACATAGCCGTTTGGGAGTCTAAGTGTTTTAACCCAATTGAGCACATCAGATCTTTGATGTGTGTTTAGTGTAAAAGTTGCTTTGGGTTTGAATGCTCGACCGTCGGCTTGAGGAATTAAATTTAGTTCTGATCGACTGCACAACATTTCAATGTCCTTACGAGCCTTCACGTTGTCCTTAGTTTTATTCCTCACATCCATCACTGTATTCCATATATTGTCAAACACATTCTTCTCTATATGTATCACATCCAAATTATGGCGGATTAAATTATTCTTCCAGTAAGGCAACTCCCAGAAAATACTTCGTTTTGACCAATTATGAGTTCTACCATAACCTGGTATGGTTAAAATCTCTCCATTCTGAACTACAGATGGCAAATTTGAGATACGTTCAAATATTGTTTCAGGTGGAAGACGCTTAGGAGGCAATGATTTCTCAATTTTTCCTTTCTTAAAGGCAACCCTGTTTCTTCTATATGGGTGATCCAACTTGAGAAATTGTCGATGACAATCAAAAAAGGAAGTTTTCCTCCCGTGCTGAAGCTGGAAGGCTTTACTATTCTCCATGCAAATAGGACAAGATAACCTCCCATGAGTCATCCATCCTGACAACATCCCATAAGCCGGGAAGTCATTTATGGTCCACAAAACTGAAGCACGGAGCTGAAAATTCTGTTTAAGTGAAACATCCCATGTTTGGACACCATCTTCCCACAACTGCTTCAATTCATGAATAAGAGGTTGTAAATAGACATCAATATTCTGACGTGGACTCCGAGGGCCCGGTATCAATGAAGTCAAAAACATATATGGTTTCTTCATACACATCCACGGTGGCAAATTATACGGAGTAACAATGACCGGCCAACATGAATATTGTTTACCAGAGTTTCCAAACGGAACGAAACCATCAGAACATACACCAAGGCGAACATTTCGGGGCTCTGCGGCAAACCATGGGTACGTGGAATCAAAATGTTTCCATGCTTCCCCATCTGAAGGATGTTTTAAAACATTTGGCTCGGATCGATGCTCACTGTGCCACCTCATGTGCTCTGCAGTTGAAAGTGAAGCATATAGTCGCTGAAGGCGAGGAGTTAGTGGTAAATGGTGCATGGTCTTTCTTGCTCTATCTTTACCCCGTCCACCTTTTCTCGGCTTAAACCGAGATTCACCACAAAACTTGCAGTGTGTAGCATCTTTATCATTATTCCAAAACAACATGCAGTCGTTAACACAAGCATCAATTTTTAGATGCGCAAGACCAAGTTGTGAAACTAATTTCTTCGTCTCATACCAATTCGACGGCATCTTGCTGTCAC
The DNA here is from genome assembly GCA_005392925.1 of Aquilaria sinensis. Taxonomy (NCBI): domain Eukaryota; kingdom Viridiplantae; phylum Streptophyta; class Magnoliopsida; order Malvales; family Thymelaeaceae; genus Aquilaria; species Aquilaria sinensis. Next base: position 6,473 of record SMDT01000809.1, read on the forward strand.
TTGGCTGTGTCTCTTTCATCAAGGCCGCAATACCATCATAACACCCTCTTGGTATATGATATTCTGCTTTAAGGTTTAACAAACGAACTGCAGCAGATAGCTCAGAATGCGTCTCACATCCATCCCAAAGAGGTGTAGTCGCCGAGTACAATAAATCAGAAAACCGTCTAAAACCTTCATTAGGTTGTTCATCGACTTCAGTAAAATTCTGATGGGAACTTGGTCCAACTGCATCAAATATCATTCGAGCATATGGGTTTACATGTGAACTACACTCAGCATGCTCATACCAACCACAATTATCAAACGGCTGATCAGACGGGTCCTTAAACGGCTCCCCATGAGCTGTCCAGTTAGTGTAATAAGGCATGAATCCCCATTTATATAGATGCACTCTAACGTCATCACAATCCTTAAACCTCAAATTTTTACATCTCCTACATGGGCAACGTATTTTGTTCCCATCCATATGACCTGGATTACTACAAGCAAATGTTATGAACTGCTCAACCCCTGTCTCCCACTCCTCTTTGTACCCAACTCGCCCAGGTAAATAACGACTACTATACATCCAACTACGTTCTTGTTCCATGGAGTCCTACCAATGGAAATTATATATTTACCTTTATGACATATACGAAAGCATGAACACATAAAATTAATTCTGTAAATTAAATCATATTAACAATTAATTCCACGGATCGCGTATATCAATAGCCAACATATTATTATTAATTGCATGCATTAATATTTCACTCAATTAAACAATGTAAGTTAAAACTTTCAACTTGCGGATTTAGTATTTAGGGTTTAGCTAATAATAATAGTACTACTATTATAGGTTTAGGGTTTATGGAAATTCAATTAGAAGTCATCAATAAAGGCTGTTTACGCATATGGGTTTTGTGGTTTTATTTAAGGTTTAGTGTTAATACTTAATAGGATGAACGTTTCCATATTTTATCCATATAATAATAAATAACTTATATTATCCCTAACACATTAGCTAATTATTATTATTATTATTATTAGTTATTATTATTATTAGTGGATATCCGTAATGACTACTACTACTATTATTATTATAATATTAATATAATAGTAATAATAATAGTATTATTATTATTACTCTTAGGCATAATAATATTAAAATAATAATATTATTATTATTATTATTATTATTATTATTATTATTATACTTATTATTATTATTCTTATTATTATTATTTAATTATTATTCTACTACTCTTAGTATACGAATTATTATTTTAATTATTGTTATTATTACTAATTTATTACTATTATAAATATTACTCTTATTATTATTAAAATTATTATTTTTACTACTACTCATCTATACTTCTAAGAACTATCATCTAGGTAACTCTAATACACTTATAGTGGTTTACTTCTTTATGGCTTGGTCATACTTCTTTTACTTGATTTAATCCATCATTCATGAGGCTAAGGCTTGGGAGGGTAAGTCCAATTGTTTTAGTCAATTACTTGAATTTTAAGGCCAGGCTTATGAGGTTACATGCAACACACGGCAAGGCATATACACTTTTATACTTAAGTGTTTAGGGTGTGTGAGTTCATCAAGTGTGGCATTCTAATGCATGTCAACCAAGAAGCCCACATCTTTCAAATTTTGAAAACATAGTTTTTCATGTGTCATGCTTATTATGCACATCCAATCCGAGAGCAAATGCAACACCAAGTACTCATAACTCCAAAATATATATAGCATAAGAAGGCATTCCATCCATAGTATAGATAATTATTATTATAATTATTACTACTCTTGTTGGGTTTATTATTATTATTATTATTATTATTATTATTATTATTATTATTATTATTATTATTATTATTATTATTATTATTTATAGTACTTCTCATAGTATAATAATAATTATTTTAATTATTATTATTACTATTATTATTATTATTATTATTATTTTATTACTACTACTCTTACTATAATAATAATAATAATAATAATAATAATAATTATTATTATTATTATTATTGTTGTTGTTGTTGTTGTTGTTGTTGTTGTTGTTGTTATTATTATTATTATTATTATTATTATTATTATTATTAATCTTTTGTACAATAATTATTATTTTAATTATTATTATTACTATTATTATTTTATTACTACAATTTACTATTATTATGATTTTATTATTATTATTATTCTACTACTACTCTTAGTAGAATAATTATTATTTTAATTATTTTTATTACTATTATTATTATTCTTACTACTACTACTACTACTACTACTACTACTACTACTACTACTACTATTATTATTATTATTATTATTATTATTATTATTATTATTATTATTATTATTATTATTGACAGATATTATATTAAAGGTCAAAATTAATCAAACAAATTTACTTAAATATAACTACTTTGAACCTTTATATTAATTCCAAAACATAAAACATTATAAAAATAAATCCAATTAAACATCCTCATTTAAACTAACAATGTACTATTTGGAATTAATCCCGAAACTAAGAAAAAAATTAACAAAATGGCCAAAAATTTGAAATTCTAATGGGTAACCTCAAATCTTCACATCCAATCATCAACAACTAAAAATCACATACATTTCACATATTTCAAACCAAATTACCATTACATAATCTAGATTTAAAACATTTTTCTGAAAAAAAATTAAAATTTTTTAAAAATTACGTATTAAACGAACTCACCTCAAATCTTTCCTTCAAATGCATTTATTATTGTTTTCAATCTGGCACAACAAGTAAAATATTCCACCCATTACCATCATTAAACATCAAACCATGAAAATAAAAAAAAACACCCGAAACAAAAATGAAATAAAAAAAACCACAAACTTACCAACAGATCGAGTACTTTGACCACCAGATTCAACAATGCCGTCGTTGATCAACCTTAATCTAGCCCTGGGAGACGAAACGAACGTGCTGTGTGTGCATGTGGGACACTTCTGTAGAGGAAGAGAGTAGAGAGAGATGAAGAGAGCTGAAGACGACGAACTGGGAAGCTGCTGGGAGGAGTGATGTTGGAACACAATTATTAAAACGGTGCATTTCACATTACTTATTTTCCAACGGCTTAGACCGTTGGAAATGACCCAACAGTGCCACTTCTAGAAATTTTCAAAACGGTGCTTTTTAGTTACTTATTTTCCAATGGCTTAAGGCCGTTGGAAATGCTCAAACAGTATCACTTATGAAATTGTCAAAATGGTGCGTTTATTAATTATTTTCCAACGGCTTAGGCCGTTGGAAATTATTAACATTATTACTTATAAAAAATTTCCAAAACGGCGCGTTTATGTTAATTACTTTCCAACAGCTTAAGCCGTTGGAAAAACTCAAATAGTATTACTTTTAAAAATTTTCAAAACGTTGCTTTAAGTAAATACAGCCTAAGCCGTTGGAAATAATTTTACAACGTCAATTATTAAAGTTCCAACGGCTAAAGCCGTTGGACATTGTGCTCCTTTCAATTTGTAAATTCTTCCAACGGTTAAGCCGTTGGAATTTTTTTTCTCCTAGCTCCAACTGCGTTGGCCGTTGGATATTCTTCCAAGGTTTAGACCGTTGGAAAATATGCCATTGGGAAAATCGGTTTTTTTAGTAGTGAGAATAATGCAACAATTTGTGCTCTCAAGACAAAATAACAATATAAGTCATGCTTTCAGGACATTAGACGCCGTTACCATGCTAACAAGGCAAGAACACCAAAATCTTATTCGGTCAAATTGGCCTCTAAAATTCAGAAAAAAATGGAGCTTTTCCAAATCAAGACACATTCCTAACCTAGTAAAAATAAATCTGAAATTATAAAAAATTAACCGTTCAAACACATTTTAAGAGATCTAGTATATCCATGTAATAATGTTAAGACAATTTAATTAAGATCATTGATATAACATTTCATAATTTTAAGATAAAAGTGCAACATATAGTATGGACGTTTAAGGGCTTTTCCATGACATTTACTCTTTCCAACCTAATGCAACTTACGTTGCGAGGTAAGCTTGTTATCACTCTTCAATGATAAAAGTTGAAGAAAGGCTGACATTGCAATAATTCTATACTTGAAGGAAAAATAATGTTATAATTTGTGCTCTTAGGATGAAATAACAGCATAAAGCATACTTTCAGGACATTAGACACCGTTACTATGCCAACAAGGCAAAAACACCAAATTTTTAATCGGTCAAATTGTCCTCTAAAATTCAGGAAAGAAAAAATGGGGCTTTTCCAACTCGGACGCGTTCCCGGCCTAGTAAAAATAAATCTAAAATTATAGGCTAATCCGTTTGAAAAATTAGTAGCGTTATATAGACCCAGTATTAAATTAATTATCATTTTTTATTCGAGGTATCGCCACAATAATTGCATGAAAAAAAAAAAAAGAAAAATCATGATTTCTATATTTGTTTTGAATGTTGTTTCTTTTTCGGTATCCAGAATCAAATATTATAAGATAAAAGTTAAGGATTAATGTAAGCAAATAAATAAAGACTCGAACCACAATTAAAGGAGGAAGAGATGCTACTCCCTTATTTTGCCATTCGGACAGCAATGCAGGGGCATTTGTTTTGAATATTGAGAGGGTCAAAAAGCAGCCACAGACGTCGAACTAAGAGTATAATTCACTATTAAATGTGGATTAGATGAATTTACAGCTCAGCCTTGTTACTTTATAGTTATACGTGCATGTACTTAATTAATATGATTAATCTATGGTTTCCATCCTCAAAGTTTTAGTGTATAAATGTAAAACTTATATATATAAAAGATAAATAAAGGTAACTGTAGCGTTTGGATATAATTGTTCTAAAAATTTTATAATAAATATACTAATATGAATAAATTTAAATTAAATTTAAATTAAAAAAATGAGATAGATCAAAAGAAAAATTAAGAACGGGGGCTATTATATATTCGTGCTTCCTCGACTTATGTTTTGCCAAATCTTTAAATTAGTCAACCAATAATTAGAATCATGACAAGGATGGTTGCTTCTAATACTAATTTTCTATCAAACCAGACCATGTATCCATATATATCTGACCATTGAACGCTCGCCTAATTTAGGCGCGCACACACGCTCCTTTTCAAACTTACGTATACGTAAGTTTTCAATACATGAAAAAAGAAATGTCCAAGATAAATCTAACACTTAATTTAGGCATATATGCATGACCCTCTATTTGAAAAAGTCAAATGAATGGTACAAAAAAATTACAAATTAAGCAAACATAAACCCAAATTATCAAAACTAAATTTGCTGCAAATGATCTAACATATATAGTCAAGGAAAGGTGACTTAAGGTTGTTAAAATCAGGATTTCACATCTAATCGTTTATTGATTTTCTGTTAATTGTAGTCATAGAATCATATTAGAATCGTAATTGTTAGGGATTATAATCGTAGAATTTAATCAAAACGTTTTTCCTATTTTGTGTCATAAAATTGTAAGATTCTAAAATTCAAATTAGGATTTTCATAACCTTCGTCAAATGTCTCAAAATTGCAAATGTATTCAAGGACATCTTTTTTCTAGGAAAATATTAATAAAATGTACATAATTTAGTATAATTGAACTGCCTTTAATTTTTTTTTAATAGAATCCCATAATTTTCAAATTGTCTATTGGGACAAAAATGTGCAAGAGAGATAAAGAATGGGTCATTCTCTGTTTTTCACTAATAATTAGAATAATAACAAAATTTCTATACTAACTCATTACTACTAAAAAAATAGAGTTTACCAACACGCATTTCTAACTGCTGCGAGTTGGTAAATTTAAATTTCCAACACGTAACCGTTTTTTAATTGGTAAATTTGCGTTGATAAACCATACGTTGGAAATCCAATTATTAACGCGCAAAGTTTCACTCGTTGGTAATTTCTAACGTGTGTACGTTGGTAACAAACGCGTTAATAATTACCAACGGTCATGCACCAGCTACGTTTTCTAATGGGTGACTAAATTACTAACGTGCATGCGTATTGGTAACTACCAAATGTGCATGCATGCTGGTAAATATCAATTGTTTTTAATGAAGAGTTGTTGGTAACTATGTCAAATTTTTTTTAAAAATTAAAGCAGTTTCCAACAAGGAGTTGTTGGAAACTACATTTTTTTTGTAAAAAACATGTAAAACTAAAATAATTAATATTAAAATTTTAAATTACATTAATTAAAAATTATATTTAGTAAAAATATATAACAACGATTTTATTGGTACACAAAAAATTTAATAATTTAGTTAAAATTCAAAAATATATAATTTCACAAAAAATAACTAAAAATTCACAAAATTGAAAATAAATTTCTGAAATTCATAAGAGCTTATCGAAATTAATAAAAAAATTTAAAATTAACATAAAAAATTAAGAATAAAATTGAAACTTGAAAATTAAAAATATCTTCAAAATTAACTAAAAATTCACAAAATTAAAGAAATTACTGAAATTCATGCACAAAAATTTCCCTAAATTATATACTTAATTTAAAATACACAAAATTTGCAAAATTTATAATTAATTAAAAAATGAAACACAATATTAACTAAAAATTTAGGAAATGAGAACAAAATCAACAATCAAACAACAGATCTACAAAATCATACAACCAAATGCTACAAATTCACAAAATCAAAACCAAATCAACAATTAAACACTAGATCTATTAAATCAAACAAGAAAAAGTTACAATTTGACAAAAACAACCAAATCAACACAATCAAAAACCAAAATAATGGAGTCGGGGCGGCGAGGAGAGGCAAGGGGAGGAAGCAAGGTGGCAAGGCAAGGCAAGGCATCGAGGCAAAAGGGACGCGAAGAGACAAGGACAGGAGGAGACAAGGACGCAAGGAAAGGAGGCAAACCATTGGTGACATACCAAGATTGACGCTTGGGGAAGAATGGAGGGAGATTGGCAAGGCAAGGGGGACACAAGGAGACGAAAAGGCGTGACGAGGTCGCAAGACGTCGGCGGCATACCGAGATTGACGGTTGGGGAACAATGGACGGAGATCGATAGCTGCGGTGAATGGAGGGTGATCGACGACCGGGGAGAGGGATGGCTGGAGAACAAAAATAGGGAGGAAAAGGTGAAAGACGAGAACAAACCGGGGTTAAGAACAACAGTAGAAAGGGTGGAGGGGGTGAGTCAAGAGCAAAGAGGGTTGAAAGAGGGTGAGAGTGGCGAGGATGGAAATGGAAAGGAGAGGTGAGATAGGTTTTTAAAGATTGTAGTTTCTAAATATCATTTTTAAGAATTTTTTTCAATAGATATTAATATGAATATGTTTAAGTCAAACTTCAGTAAAAAAATATATATAAAAAAGTCAATTCATTTGAAATGGGAAGTAAAATTTTCATCATTTAGTACAACAGAAGGAGTAAAGTGGTGGTTAGGAGCAAGCTAGGTGTAGAATTAAGAAGTGAAATAGTTTGATTCTCCGTAAATGTAAATTTTAATGTTTCTGATTTTCAATTAAACTGCGGTACCAAAGGAACAAGGGGAAAACCGGGAAGGTAACAATGCTGCCAAATGAACAGAGAGTTATCGGAACTGCGAGAGGGAAAGAGTATAGCCTGAGGGTGTTGGACTCTAAAAGACATCGCGTAGAAGAAGAGAGAGATCGAAATAGGACTCTAAAGGAGTCTGTGGATCGATAGATAATTAGTAGTAGTACTCTATTCTAAAATTTGTATCTTGCTGAACATGCAATATTACATAATTTCAATCACGTATATTATGACAGTTGAAAATTTCATATAAATGTTATATAACAATTGCTGAGAATGTGATAACAAATTAATTTTTTGAACCCTTGTAACATATGACAAATATCACAAAATAAAACCCTTTTTGTTGTAGTGGTAGCTACAATTAATCGCAACAAAAAGAGAACTAAGGCTTAATAACATGATCAACCCACTCACGACAGCGATCAATACGATATTGACACCCAAAAAAAAAAAACAATGATAAAAAAAGTAAAACAATTCAGGAAACCAAAGAGTTTAATTTTATCCGGTGATTGAAAGAAATTGGACGCATGCGTGATTCGTTATTTAGTTGACCCTCCTGCAATTCGTACGAACTTGTCCTTGGTTCCCAGTCAAAGGCTTTATGTTACCCATCTTCACCATCGACCTTGCGAAATCCGCCCAGAAAGCGTCGCTGTTACGGCTGTAAGTACTCACCAGCGCATCGGTGGCGCCAGAGCCGCCCTTGAAAAGCGCCTGGTCCGACTCAAGCAAGCCCCTCTGCTTCACCAACTCACCGAAATACCTGCTGTCGAAGCGTGCCGGAGTGCGGTCCAGAGGCCCCAGGTTCGAGTTCCCGGCAGAGCGCGGGCACGTGGCTTGGCGCTTCTCGGCGAAGGCCTGGTCGATATTAGTGGCGTTGTAGATTCTGTTCCTGAAGGTGAAGCACTGGGCGAACCCGATGGTGTGGCCGCCGGAAAGCGCGACTAGGTCTCTGGAGTTGAGTCCCTGTTTGGCGAAGTTTTGGATGAGGGCCGGGAGGTCGGAGAAGGGAGATGGAATGTCCGAGTTGGCCAAGGTCCGGCTCGCCGTCGTCGAGTCTCGTCGTCCGAGTTGAACCGCCCACCACGGGCCGCGGAGCTGCACGGATTAGTGATGAGAATTATAATCAGTATCGGATGATCAGATTTTCTAAGAGTAGTGGGAATTAGGCCATGTAATAGAGTACAATATATACGAACCGCTACGACGGAGTCGCGAGCGGCGACGGCCAATATGTCGGCGCAAGAAACCAAAGGTTTGCCGCAGACTCTGTCCACTTCCGCTTTTATTTTGTCGATCACTTCGAAGCCTCTCGCGGAGTTCTGATTCGGCAATGCATTCTTCTCGCTGTCAATTGTAGCCGTTGGATCTAAGAGGATGGAGCCATCGCAGCCCTGTAATTTAAAAAAAAAAAGAAAGAAAGATGGTGTACATTAATTTTATTCACCCTAAGTCTGAAAGTAGCCAGCAGGCCAACCCACCATTAATTTCTACAAATTAAGCTTCTCGTCCTTCAAACAGCAGTAGTATAATATATATATATGCTGAGCATTTGAACTATACGTACAATATATATATATATATATATATATATATAGCTAGGGAAGAGAATTAAGCTACGTACTTGAACAAAGCAGTCGTGGAAATGGAGGCGGAGCAAGGAAGCGCCCATGCGGGGCTCCTTTTGGACTGCCGCCTGGACGACCCGTCGGATGGCCGGTAGAGCTTGCGGGCAGATTTTGTCGTAATAATAGGGCGAGAGAGACGACAGAGCCGAGGTTGATAGAGCCAGCAACAGAAAGATATGAACGACCAAGTTTCTCTCAAAACCCATATTGATCGATTGAATAGAAGTACAACCCTAGCTAGCTAGATTAAGTGAAGTAGCTGTAAGTATGGATAGATATATATGCTTTTTGCTCGGAAGCTTTGGGTGGTTCCTAGAATTGCCTCGACACAGCCATTTATAGGGTACGTGGGGTGAGCCAAAAGTAAGCTGCTGTAAGCAGATTATTAATATTGTATTGGATTAATTGATTTATTCACTGGTTGGACTCGGCCGCAAATAAGACTGGTTCTTGGTAATTACGAGTACTATATTTACAGGCTGACAAGCCTAATATGCTTGGTTACAGTGATTTACCAGCTCAGAAGTCTTTTCCCTGTTATCACGCATGCAACCAACAAATTATTTGCAGGAAATATTCAGTAGCTTACATATATTTCGAACGCTCATGACATGAATTAGTTCATGCTTATACATTACTTTACTGCTATCCGCGCTCGAATAGAAATGCAAATTAATGATACAAAAAGAAATATCGGTAAATATCGAAATGTTGGTATAGATTCCTCAGTGATGATTCACCAACATAAAAAAAAAGTGTCAATACAAGTCAAGTAGATATAGGGTTTGAAGCCCCTAATGAGTTTCTTTTGGTAAAATAAACTGGTCTAAAATGTTAGGAACCTTAACCTGGTTTAGACTTGCCTAGCTAATTAAAACCAAATACTCCTGAGTATAAACTGCTGCAAGATTTTTAGCAGCATTCGATTTCCATGGCTAAGTTTTGATTTTAGGTTTGAATCGCTAGCTGTTCTTCCACTTCCAGAAAGTTTCTTTAGGCTAAATATATACACTTAACCACACCTTACCTGAATACCAATAGATTACCAAGAAAAGGTATAAAAATGAGAATCTTATAGCTAGGTTTACAACAGGTTTTCATGAGTTCCATAGTCAATTTTAGTTTTATGTATCCAAAACCGGATTTCTGACTTCAAACTCCTATCACTTGATAAAGTAAATCAATCTGTGGCGTTTTTTTTTTTTTTTTTGTTCACAAACTTGCTCTAGAACTCAAAATGAATATTTAAAAGCTGTTTCTCAAGTTGATTTTTCTGCAGCATTTTTGACAGATTTCAGTTCCAATGGCCAAACTTAAGGGCCAATTCGTTTTGTTTTGCATTTCTAGGCCAGACAACCTCCTTAAGTGAAATGCGACTAGGTTCAGTCTTCCAGCTGGATTAGTTAGGTTTACAAGATAATGCATTTCAGAACACATGTACTAGTACTGCTAGTTTCTATACTGCTTTTGGAAGGTTGTGGTTTGCTTTTTATTTTGGTAAAGTGTTGCTTGTGGCAGTAGAGAGGATTTAACAACTCTACTGTTGTCCCACCTAACACTATATTGGCCCTTTGCTTGTGAGGTGCCTTGGAAAGGAACAAACCACTTCTAATCTCTGTAAATATAATTGTACTTCCCTTTAAACGGAGACTGATGTATATATCGCAGCAATTTAGGGATCCCATTCTTTGTATTCATTAACGAGGAGTTTCTCTTCAGTAACACTTGGGGCAAATAATCTTTCTATTTCGTTAAGTTCTTTCCTTGTGAAGCACTTCTATGAGATACCAACTGTAATTAAGCCGTGATTTATACGTAGAGTGGTTTTGCCTGAAGATTCCCCCGGTTATGGTGGTCTCAGGCCTGATCGGGCTGAGAGAGTGAAGGTAGAACCAAACTAGGTATCCGTATGGAAATGTGTACATTGTTATGTTTCCTTAGTCACATTATAGCAATGCATCATGAGGTCCCACGGTACTTCATTTGAAAATTGGCGACTACAATTTGCGCAAATTGCAGCGTAATGCAACTAATTAAGTAAAGGTACTCATCCAGTTTAGGGACAAAATACAAAATATAAGGCTGCAGTGAAAGGTGATTTCACAATGCCCAAACAAATTTATTTTTTAGGGAAATTATTTTTTTAAAAAAAGCCGATGATTTGTCTGAAAATAAAGTTCTGTGATGAAAACTTTTTACAATGTCTATTAAGTTTTTATTGTGAGTGGGCTTGAATGTAAGGGAAATTTAGAAAACCCCCCCCCAAATGTTTAGCCCAACATACACTTGCCCCCTTCTATTTTTGAGAGCCTACACTTTGAACCCCTAAATAGTCACTCTTGTTTGTTTGTTTGTTTATTATACCAATGGGCCAAATGCCCTGATTGTCAAATAAGATTTGCAGATTGTGCAAATAATGAAGAGTATTCGTATCATGCATCTCCAATCCATTTTTTTCCTAAATATATAATATATTTCTAGTAAATTTTATATTTTTGAATCATTTTTTTTATAAATTTACTAACAATTTCTAAAATTATAATATATTTCCATCTTCATAAACCAATCTTGTGCTTTGTGATTAACATTCATATTTATTTTTTAACATCTTATTCATTTTTTAATTAGTTTAAATAGAGAAGTATCATCATTGAGGAAAAATATATTTCAACTAATCTCATTTTATTTTGAAAACTAGTTCTCACCATATGAAAGAAATTTATGCATTCTATAATTTTTAAGTAACATATAATATAAATAATATATTAATTAATCATGTCATTGATTATGTATCATTATATATATCATTAATAAAGTATATTTTTTCAGTCACGTGGTAATTCATGTTTCGTTATTTTTCAGCCTACGTACCCTATATATGTGTGTGTATAACATACTTATAAATCTTAGAAAAAATAAAAATAAAAAGTGCCAGACATTTTAGGACGTGTGAATTAGTAGATTACTCAAGTAGCTTTTGTTTAATTGGGGAGATTAGATAGTATCGGAAGCAAACGGACCTCCAAAGTAAACCATCTGGCTAGAATATTTTCAATTTTGCATTTAATTGAAAGCCGGGATATATATTAAATGCATCCAAAGTAAACCTTTTTTTTTTTTGTTGAAGAATGAATGATACGTTCAAAAAAGTTTATTGAAAGAACAGCTGATCACAAACACGGCTAAATGTAAAATTAAGAAAATAAAACAAAGCAAAAAATTAAAGGTTCAAGAAAGAAATAATGAAGAAAACAATTGAAGAGTACTGTTAATTTGATATGTTCAAACAGGAGGCCAGAGACATCCAGCCGGATATAGTTGTATAATTTGGGGAGTAGGTGATTTTAAGAAGAATAAGAAACCTATACTTCGTCAGGAACTAATAAAGTCAGAAAGAACTTTGCCAAAGTTTTTAAGTCGATCGACCAAAAGTCCCATCCACTTGATTGTAAATTAACTGGACACAGGTCTGAGGTCTCCTCTCCCCTTCCATCACATTGAATCGTTCTACGCGCTCAATAAAACATATTCACGTCGTCTATCTCAAGCTTATATATATTATACGTTTGCCTTCAAAAAGAAAAAAAAATAATAATAATAAGAGAGAGACGTGCACCCGACTGCATGCGCCGGCCGGATCGAGCATGGGCGCCAAACACGTGCATGTATTCTATACTCGAAGGGGTGATACATAAAGTTTGGTGGTTATTGTGTTTCACCATTATCTTAAGTCCATGTATATACGTGCCGTCTTATTTTTATCATCTCAATAAAATGCTTTGAAAGTCATTAAATAATGAGCTATTCAATCCATTATTTTCAATTTTATTAACTTTTTTTGAAGTTGGGTACGGAAAAATTCATAAAAATTTAATTTCTTTCTAGAAAATTTTTATTCAATTACATTTAGGTATATAGAGTATTAGCTTTTAATTAAATAATAGTCCCTTAGTCCCAAGTTCTTTATATCATTTCAGTTTTTTATTTAAATTTATTTATATTAATATTTATTAAAAAATTTTAAAAAAATTTACATTTAGAAACTAGAAGACCTACAGGTTTTTAAATATACATTTTAAAAAAATAATAAATATTAATATAAATAATTTTAAGTCAAATTTAAATTAAAAATTGAAATAATGCAAATAACTTGATATGGATATAGTACTATTTTTAAAAAATCAACAAAATTAAACATGATATTTTTAATGAGTTTTTAAATGAAAAAAAATACAGAAGTTTAGCTTACGTTACATTATTCATGTATCAACGAGAAAAGAAACCAAAAGATCTTTTTATGCCAAAAAAAAAAGGCCGTACTCAATAGTCAATTCACTTTAGTTTCATAGGGATTTCTCAAAAGTCAAATGTGACCTGTGTTTGTTGGAAAGTCAACGCATTTGAGGCTATAACGTACAATATATTTTTGAAAAAAACAACAATTGTTTCTATATATTTTTAGAAAAAAAATCTGAAAAATGGAAGAATAATGTTGCCAAATGAATGGATTCCGAACTCAGGCTGAGAGCTTGGGTCCACCTGAGATGATTGGCGGTCCCTAGCCCTAGGTGAAGGTGAAGTTAAATACCCGCATGAATGTTTGAAGCCAATTAGTAAAGAAAGGGATGGGGACAGAATGGAAAAGAAAAGAGAGATGAGTTACTTCTTCCTTATTTGGAGGGGCGAACAAAGATGAAGGAAGTGCAGGGGTAATGACTTTCTTTCCCCCTCTATTTTCTCCCATTTAAATAATGGAGTCATATAAATTTTTCTTTACTTCCTTTCTCTTAAGATTTTTAAATCAACAATTAAATATTACGACAAAAAAAATAAGAATTCCTTAGGTTGTTGCGGATTAGGCTTGGGCTTTAGCCCAAATATATGAATCAAAGTCATATGTAAGTTAAGATTTCAGACCTAAGTCTAGATCTGATAGGTTAAACTTCGAGACTTTGCTGAGTTGGACCAGGTTGACCCAACTCATTTTCAACCCTTAGTGTGAAATAGTCATAGTCATGCGCTAAGCGAAAGTCCAACATGTGGAAACAGTACAATAAATAGGATTACTCCTATATCCCACCAATTTCATTTGGTTTGATAAGAAGATTGGGAGAGTAAAAAGTTTGTGTATTATTTTCATTTTTACTTTTAATTTTTTGCACGTAAATAAAAAAGGTTGATAAGAGTGGATTCTAGTATGATAAAGAAAGTTACTAAATACTATGAAAGTGTTGTAAAAATTTGGGATGACCCTAAAAAGAACATAAAGCAAGATTGGTGGAACAAATAGAGTAATGCTAAGTAATCTCCCTAAAACAAGACAAGAAAACATGTTTAATTAGTAATTAATGTAATCCTACTAAAAAGCAAACATCTTATCTCTTGGGGTTATTCCTCCAACCCTTCAACTTGCCAACCTGATCAATCCAAACCGATCTGACAAGATTGCAATGCAGGTACGGGTCAGTTCGAGTACTTAAAAGGGATAATCGATGTATAAGTGAATCAGATCGGGTATTGTTTTGTAAAACCCACCTAGCCCGAAACAATCGGTGCCACTCTAATGTATAGAGACTAGATCTTTTATTCTTTTTCTGTCAATCTAAGCACCCATAATGCTAATGTTTAGTGCTTGAATTCTGCATGTGGTTTGTGCTGATGTGTATATGCTTGATGATGTCCTCGGTGCTGTTGATATGCAAGTTGGTAGGTGGATTTTAAAGAATGTGATCTTGGGTCCCCTTAGGGCAATTAATAGTGGCTCCAAGAATTATATTATATGGGGGTAAGTTTAGTGCTTAATTTTCTTTAAAAAAAAATTAACATTTTTAACACAATTAGTTTTAAGGTTGACTTTTGTTTCAATTTATATCTAATTGACATATGAATAAACTAGTTATATCTATAAATACAAACTATGTACTTCTTTCTTTTGATAGTATAGATATTTCTGTTGCTTGTAAATGCGTTGGCTCATAATCAATAGGCTCCTTTGTTCTTTTTTAAGTTTTTCTCTAGTTTCATTAGAATTGCGCTTTTTGGATTTAAGATGTATTCTAAATTGTTTTATTTTATAAGATATTTACAATTGTTGACATGTTGCAATACAAGATAAAGCAATTCATTGGTATCTTTTTATTTTGTATGAAATAAAAGAAACAGAAAATTGTATATTTATATGAAAAAAAAAAAAGAATTGCATGACTTGCGAACTAATAATTATGAAAACAATATAAAATATTCTAATGGTTGGAGAAATATATCTTGTTTTAAATAATAATTATGAAATTAAGAAAAAAATCAAATATATTAGGATTTATGTATGTTAAGTACAAGAGGAATCTTCTCTCTGTATAATCAAAAGGATTCGCTTAGGTAGGATGAAGTTGGATATTTACTTATAATATGATTTTCTTGTAACCATCTTTTATACTCCCTCCGTCTCGTTAATTTTGCTCCAATTGACTACGCACGTAGTTTTAGCCAGGGTTCTGTTTTTCGAACGTTTTCCAATTTTGCCTCTCCAACCCCACATCTCTGCCACAGCCTCCATCCTCGTCTCCCCTTTGGCCTCAATTCTCGTCGGCTCATCGATTCGCCTGTCCCTGGTCGCCCCTACTCGCCGACACTGAAGCCGTCTGTCCTTACTTGCCAACCCAAGTTGCCTCCCTCTGTCTCTCTGCCGGACCCCTTTCTAAATCACCCTTTGTCGCCGGTTCTTGTCTTACCGTCGCCCCTCGTCTTATCATTGCTCCTCTTTCCTTTGCCGCCACTCCTCGTCTCGCCGCCGTTCATTACTTTGCCCCGCTTTGCTCCCATCTCGCACGATTCTCACTTCTCTCCCTGATCTCGTTCACCGTGCCTTGCTTCTCTTTGACCTCCCCTTTGGCCTGAATTCGAGTCAATCCCTGTTATCCGGCCTTGATTCATGTTGATTCGTGTCACCATCGTCACCGATTATCATCACCTAGTAGTCGATTTGATGGCCTCGTTCGCATCGTCCTCTCCGCATCCATCAGTCGCACCTTAGTCTTTTACGCATCCATCGTCGATCACCTCTGTCAGTCGAGCTTTCATTGCTTCGTCACCGATTCATAGTGGAACCACGCCGAAGGGAGAGAAAGAATGGAAATTGGTGAAGGCGAGAGAGAGAGAGAGAGAGAGAGAGAGAGAAAGAAAGAAGATTGGCAAGTGAGGGATATAATAAGAAATGAAATGTAAAAAATTACTTAAAAGGGAAGTGTTTTGGGACTACTCAAAAACGAAAATTGAGCAAAATATATGGGACGGAGGGAGTAATATAATTTTGAGTTTAAAAATCTGTAAATGAATTGATAAAATAACACTAAAAGATTCAACACTAGATTAAAATTAAATAAAAATGAAATTATAGCTTTTAAAAATAAATAAAAAATGCAAATAAACAACAAATAATACAAGAAATCTCTCCGAAAAAAAAACTAAAGTAAGAACTATTAAAGGGCTGCGGCAAGGTAGAATTCACATAGTAAATGGGTTTGTGAAAAATAGTAAATTCAGTTATCAGTAACTGCAATATTTATGGTCAAATTATATGTAATATTCTCAATTTGCTATATAGTAGTCAATTATAAAAGGGCTAAACGACAAATTAAGGACCCAAACTCAGTATACACTTTCATATGTGTCCTATCATTCCAAAAATCCAAATAATTTAAGAGAACAAATCATAACTAAGGACATATATTTATCGGCTATGAACATATATAGCATAAGATTTTATAGAATTTAGTGGGGGTAATTGCCCCCATTGTGGAGATGCCCATGCCTCAAGGAATAGAAGATGTTTGTCTTTTACGCATTCAAAAGATTCAGGTTACTTCTTCTAATAAACGAGACATTGACAGAAATGAACAAAGAACACACTTTCTCTATGAAAGATTCTAAAATATTGCCCCGATACCAGTGCCCCCCTCCCAATCCTAGCCGTCCATTCCTCCAGATTAAAATTTGGTCAAAATTACCACCATAACCATATTTTTTTTCCTTTTTAATCATTTTAGTCCCAAATGTTTATTTCTTTCTTTCAACCATTAGATTGAGATATGAGAAGAGAAAATGTTGGGGCACCCAGTTGTACCGGTTTGTCGGTTACTGGTATGAAGTTTCATTGTCTCTTCTTCCGTCTGTCACCGATTTCCTTCGTGAAACCATCATCATCGCCGATTCGCCGATTCACCTCCCTCCGTTGTTGATTCGCGCTTCCCTCCGTCACCAATTTGTACTCCATCATCATTTCTCCACTTCCACACTCTCGTTTGCCATCACTTCTCCACTTTCACACTTCGATTCGTACTTCCACGCTTTGTCCACTGTCGCTTCTAAACTTCCATGCTCCATATGTCGTCGCTTCTAATCGCCATTCATGCTTCAACCGGTGACTTCCATCTGCTATATTCTCCTTGCTTCAACCGGCAACCTCCACCCGCTATCTTTTCCGTGCTCTTTAAAGCTACCGACCATCGTCGAAGACACCCCATGTTGGTGCGACTCATCCGGCGGCATTGTTGAGAGAATGGAGACAAACCGTAGTCTCAACCTTCAATCAATCCATTTGACTCATTTTAGTCCTTAAATCCTTTATGTTTCATTTTGAAGCCATTTATATTTTAATTTAATTTAATTCATTAATCGAATCAAATAGTAACATGAAATTTTGAATTATAAATGTAATCTAGTTATTTAATTTAGTTATTTAATTTAAGTCATGTTTTAATAGAAATGATGATGATGAAAGGAAACAATTATTAGAGCGTGTCAATATATTTTATCTTTAAAAGGTAAGAAAATGCTTAATTTTTAATACTTTTTCTTTAAAAAAAATTATAGTTATTTTAAAGGAAAGATGGACATGTAGATTATTAGCAGTAACCCTAATTTAATGTTATGTTATTTTCGCCCATAAGATTTTTATGGTTGCAGAATAGGCACTGATGACATTTTACAATTTGCATTTATATTTGATTTTTATTTATTTGTTATTTTAACCATGAAATAATTTTATAAAATTGCTAATATAAAGGATTATAATCTTAGGCTAGTTATCCAATTATCTAATTAAAAAAATTTACTTAATCTTTTTAAGAGGTCAGAAATTAATCGAATTAAAACGGTCAAATACTTAATAAATCTGAATAAAAAAGTGTTCTTATTAGACTTGGTAAAGTACCAAAGCAGATTTATTTCACTAAAATATAATTAGTCTCATAGACTATACAAGGCTTCCAATAAGCTTAGGAAAATTGAATTCAGGTTAAGTAGATTTCAGATTTGGAATTTTGAATTCAAGTTAATTTCGGGTTAAGTAGATTTCAGATTGAGTCAATTTCAGTTTCGGGTAATTTCAACTTGGGTTATTTAGGTTTTGTACCAAATTCAGGTTGGCACTCAGGTTCACTCAGCTTATTGATGCATAAGCTAAACTAACTAAACCATTCAACTTAGTAAATATGGAAATTACTTGTTTGGAAGAATCTAATTCTTAACTCTAAACCATAATCCTAAAGTTGAATCCTAAACCCTAA
This sequence comes from Aquilaria sinensis, assembly GCA_005392925.1. Classification (NCBI taxonomy): domain Eukaryota; kingdom Viridiplantae; phylum Streptophyta; class Magnoliopsida; order Malvales; family Thymelaeaceae; genus Aquilaria; species Aquilaria sinensis. The sequence goes on from SMDT01000809.1 coordinate 25,236, forward strand.
ACTTTAACCCTAACCCTGACCCTATTCCCTTATCCTAAACCCTAAACTCTAATCATACCTTAACCCTAACCCTAAACATAACTCTAACCCTAAACACTAAACTTAAAACTAACCATAATCCATAAGCCTAAACTCTTGTCCTAAACCTTGACCCTAGCACTAAACTGTAAACTCTAAACCTTGTTATATAATTCTTGATGGAGTTGGTAAAGTCCCAAGACATCTTTATTTCGTTCGAATCTGATTGGTCTTGAACCATCTATAAACTATATGTCTCTAGACATTTACAACATTTTTTTGGTCCTCAAACTAATTGATTTTTCAAAATAAAATAATATAGGCTTTACATCAGCTGTTCAAATAATGGTCATAATAAAAGAGAAAAAAAGTTAAAATAAATAGATAGCAAAAAAAGCTTTGATTTATTTTTTTCCTTAATTGCTGGAAAAAAGGTAAAAATTATAACCTTATTTATACCAAGATTCCTCAAATTATAAACTCTTTGTCTCTAAATATTTACAAAATTGTTTAATATGTCAATCATAGTAAAAAATTAAAATTTTATAAAAGCACCTTAAACAAAAATCTAATCTTAAACCCTAATCTTAAACCTAAACCCTAAGCCTTAACCCAAAACCTAAACTCTAACATGTACATAAATGTTTTGCATTTATAAATTAAAATGTTAAATATGTCAGTTATAGTTAAAATTAATATTATGTACCAAGTAAACCCATAATATAATATAAAAAATACTAAACATAACCCTAAACCCTAACCCTAACCCTAACCTTAATTCTTGAATTTAGCCCTAGTCCAAAACTCTAAACACCTAAATCCTAAGTTTAACCCTAAACCTAAAGCCATAAACTATACACCTAAACCCTAGCCCTAACCCTAAATATTAATCCCTAACCCTAATCCCTAACCCATGTTCCTAACCCTAAGCCTAAACCTTACCCCTAACCTTAACCCTAACCTTAACCCCAAGCCTAACCCCAAACCATAACTCTAACATAACCCTATTCCTTAATTCTTAAGAGTACATACATGCTCGAGCTTTTAAAAAATTTACCAAATATTGTTCAAATTAAAATGTACATACATGCTAAATCCTAAACACTAAACCCTAACTCTAATCCTAAACCCTAAACCATAAACTATACACCTAAACCTAACATTAAATCATAAACCTTAACCTTAATTTCTAATCACTAATCCTTAACCGTAATCCCTAATTTCTAACCTTGACCCTAATTCCTAACCCTAATCCTCTAAACATAATCCCTAACCTTAACCTCTAAACAATTTATGGTACCAATTTAAGGTTATGGTAGTAACAATTAAAGGTTATGATGGTACCAATCTAAGGTTATAATGGTATAAATTTAAGGTTATAGTGGTACCAATTAAAAGTTACGGTGGTACCAATTTAAGGTTATACTGGTACCAACTTAAGACTATAATGGTACAAAGTTATGGTTATAGTGGTATCTAATTAAGGTTATAGTGGTACTTAGTTAAGGTTATCATGGTACCAAGTTAAGATTATTGTGGTATCAAGTTATGGTTATGAAGGTACCTAACTAAGGTTATAATGGTACCTAGTTAAGGTTATCGTGGTACCAATTTAAGATTATAGTGGTACCAAGTTAAGGTTATAGTGGTACCACGTTAAGGTTATGTTGGTACCAAGTTAAGGTTATAGTGGTACCAAGTTAAGATTATGTTGGTACCAAGTTAAGGTTATAGTGGTACCAAGTTAAGATTATGTTGGTACCAAGTTAAGGTTATAGTGGTATCAAATTGAGGTTATAACCAAGTAGTGAAGGTTATGGTAGTACCAAGTTAAGGTTATAAAGAGGTACCAAGTTAAGGTACCACTGTAACCTTACCTTGGTACCACTATAACCTAAACTAAGTACCACAATAACCTTAACTTGGTATCAGTAGAACCTTAACTCAGTACCCCTAGAACCTAAACTGGTAGGTTAACCTTAATTTGGTACAATAACCTTAAATTGGTATGGTAAAACCTTAATGAACCTTAAATTGGTACCAGTATAACCTTAACTTGGTACCATTAACCTTAATTTGGTGTATAACCTTAATTAGGTACCATTGACACCTTAATTTGATACCACTATAACCTTAAACTGGTACCCAATGAACCTTACTTTGGTACCAATATAACCTTAAATTGGTACCAGTAGAACCTTAAGTTGGTACCAGTATAACCATAATTTGGTACCACTAGAACCTTAACCTGGTACCACTGAACCTTAAATTGGTATCAGTATAACCTTAACTTGATACCATTAGAACCCTAACTTGGTACCACTAGAACCTTAAGCTGGTACCAATGAACCTTACTTTGGTACCAATATGACCTTAAATTGGTACCAGTAGAACCTTAAGTTGGTACCAGTATAACCATAATTTGGTACCACTAGAACCTTAACCTGGTACCACTGAACCTTAAATTGGTATCAGTATAACCTTAACTTGATACCATTAGAACCCTAACTTGGTACCACTAGAACCTTAAGTTGGTACCAATGAACCTTACTTTGGTACCAATATGACCTTAAATTGGTACCAGTAGAACCTTAAGTTGGTACCAGTATAACCATAATTTGGTACCACTAGAACCTTAACCTGGTACCACTGAACCTTAAATTGGTATCAGTATAACCTTAACTTGATACCTTATTAAAACCCTAACTTGGTACCACTATAACCTTAAGCTGGTACCAATGAACCTTACTTTGGTACCAATATGACCTTAAATTGGTACCAGTAGAACCTTAAGTTGGTACCAGTATAGAACCATAATTTGGTACCACTAGAACCTTAACCTTAATTGGTACCACTAGAACCTTAAAATTGGTACCAGTATAACCTTAACTTGATACCATTAGAACCCTAACTTGGTACCACAATAACCTTAACTTGGTATCACAAAACCTTAATTTGGTACCGTTATAACCTTAACTTGGGACCATTGACACCTTAATTTGATACCACAAAAACCATAACTTGGTACCACTAGAACCTTAAGCTGGTACCATTGAACCTTACTTTGGTACCAATATGACCTTAAGTTGGTACCAGTAGAACCTTAAGTTGGTATCAGTATAACCATAATTTGGTACCACTAGAACCTTAAACTGGTACCACTGAACCTTAAATTGGTACCAGTATAACCTTAACTTGATACCATTAGAACCCTAACTTGGTACCACAATAACCTTAACTTGGTATCACAAAACCTTAATTTGGTACCATTATAACCTTAACTTGGCACCATTGACACCTTAATTTGATACCACAATAACCATAACTTGGTACCACTAGAACCTTAAGCTGGTACCATTGAACCTTACTTTGGTACCAATATGACCTTAAGTTGGTACCAGTAGAACCTTAAGTTGGTATCATTATAACCATAATTTGGTACCACTAGAACCTTAAACTGGTACCACTGAACCTTAAATTGGTATCAGTATAACCTTAACTTGATACCATTAGAACCCTAACTTGGTACCACAATAACCTTAACTTGGTATCACAAAACCTTAATTTGGTACCGTTATAACCTTAACTTGGCACCATTGACACCTTAATTTGATACCACAAAAACCATAACTTGGTACCACTAGAACCTTAAACTGGTACCATTGAACCTTACTTTGGTACCAATATGACCTTAAGTTGGTACCAGTAGAACCTTAAGTTGGTACCAGTATAACCATAATTTGGTACCACTAGAACCTTAAACTGGTACCACTGAACCTTAAATTGGTATCAGTATAACCTTAACTTGAACCTTAGAACCCTAACTTGGTACCCACTTGGTATAACCTTAACTTGGTACCATATAACCTTAACTTGGCACCATTTTGGTATCACAATAACCTTAAGATGGTACCACTAGTAACCTTAATTTGGTACCGTTATAACCTTAACTTAGTACCACTGGAACCTTAATTTACTACCACAATAACCATAACTTGGTACCATTAGAACCTTAACTTGTTACCACTATAACCTTAATTTGGTACCATTATAACCTTAATTTTATACCACTACAACCTTAAGTTGATACCACTTGAACCTTATTTTGGCACCAATATGACCTTAAATTGGTACCACTAGAATCTTAATTTGGTGCCACTACAACCTTATTTTGGTACCACTAAAACCTTCAGTTGGTACCAGTAAAACTTTAATTGGGTACCACTAGAACCTTAAGTTGGTACCACTTGAACCTTAACTTGGTACCATTAGAACCCTAACTTGATACCACTATAACCTTAAATTGGTACCACTAGAATCATAATTGGGTACCACTATAAGCTTATCTTGGTACCACTAATTTTAAGTTAATTTATTTTTCTATAAAAATAACTTACACCTGAATTTTTCACTTAATTCTTACATTTCTTTCCCTTCAATCACACCTTAATTTTACACTTATTTATTATCTTCTTACGTACAAATGAATATATATTTTATATCTAATACCAATATAATACATTCATTTTCAATTACTTTTACTTACTAATCCACCAAATACAAAAAATTAATTATATATTTATTATCTATAATACGTACAATAATTCTTTCTAGTCATTCTCATCTTATTGCGTACAATTATATTTCCCAATAAATATATATTTATATTTAATACCCATAATACCTTAAAATAAATACATATTTTATATTTACTTTGTCTATTTCAGTAATTTCCCCTTCTCTTTCCCCTGTTCACGCCTATCCCTTCTCCATTGCAACCTGTTACCAGAACAACAGGTTGCATTTTACTCTTATTAGTCCAATGGTCGTTTTGCTACTAATTCCTAACTTGGGTCCTTAACTGACACTTTCTGAAAAGTTTGAGGAATTCGAAGCAAATGGTGTATGGCGACGGCCTACGGACCGGGTATTTTAGAACGATCCCTTTCTCTCTAGCCATCTTAATAAGTTCGACATTTACCATAGTACGTAAAATAGTACACTGTAAATTACGACAAAATGTCATAGAACTACTGTAATCCATGAAAATATATACCCAGAACACACGATTTAATTACTCCATCTTGAACGATTTAATTACTCAATCTTGAATTACAGATGCCACTTGAAAAGGCTACAACAAAATATCATATCAGAAATTGGAGATGCAAGTTCCTTAAGTTTATTTTAACAACTTGAACACAAACCCAATTAATTATGTTTAGGATGAACAAGATCAGTTGGTTCTATGGCAGTTGGTCCTTATCTGGCCGTTGGTTCCAGTAAGCGGGCTGAGATTCCCCATCTTCACCATAGCCCTGGCGAAATCCGTCCTGAAGGACGCCAAGTTGGAGCTATAAGTTTGGACCTGAGAGTCGGTGGAGCCGCCGCTGAAGAGCTGCTGGTCGGAGTGCAGCAGCCCCTTCTGATTCACCAGGTTGGTGAAGTACGCGTTGTCGAAGCTGGTCGGGCTGGTCACGTCCAGCGGAGACAGGTTGTTGTCGCCGCCACTGCTGGGACAGTTTGCCTTGACCGAGGTGGCGAAGGAGGAGTTGATGTTGTTCTCGTTGTAGAGCCGCGCCCGGAAGGTCGTGCACCTTGCTTGGCCGACTGTGTGGGCGCCGGAGAGAGCGACCATTTCTCTGGCGGTGAAGCCCTTGTTGGAGAAGGCGGAGATAAGACCGGAGAGATTGAGAGTCGGGGCAGGGATGTTGGAATTGGCGGCGGTTAAGCTTGCGGTGGTAGAGTCTCTTCTTCCCAGCGGCACCGTCCAGCTCCAGCTCGGTCCACTCAACTGAGGCGTGCATTCAGAAAATACAAGTTAATCGCTAAAAACAGCTTATAGGTTCAATTGAACCACAAAAGTTTAAAAAGGCAACAATTCAGTCACTAGGAAGGAATTAAGAAGTTACAGCGACGACGGAGTCCCGAGCAGCAACGGCTAAGATATCAGCACAGGAAACAACGCCGGGGCAAATACTTTCCAGGGAGGATTTAATTGTATCGATGACTCCGAATCCTCTGACGGAGTTGGCATTTGCGCCGGCAGTTTTCTCACCGGTGAAGTTGGCCGTGTCATCCAGCAATATCGACCCGTCACATCCCTGCAGATTAATACCAGAAAAACCAAAACAAATTTGTTACTTAATATTTAATTATGTAAACACTATAATACTAAGGGAATGGGGAAATGTATGGCATTTTTGTGGGAAAATAGTTAAGATCAGAATCGAAACTTAGATCTTCACTCGTATTCTTTTGTCATTTTGTTAAGTGGCTAGGCAAATTATCCAATATGTTTGTGGATATATATTAAAGCCAATGATGTTTACCGGGATGTTGTGCATCGCGACAAAATTCATTAAATTACACGACCCGATCCATGTGTAATTGCTAACTTGGACGAGTTTTCAATTTTCGGTTGACATGCAGCTGTGATCGTTGAAAAGTAACTTTACCACTAAGATTGTATTATTTTCAAAAAGAAGTTCAATAATGAAAATAACAAACGCAATACTTAAGGGAAACAGAGATATCTAGTCTCTAATACGATCGAATAGAAAGGAATAAATTTTACTTTTAGAGGAACGTGATATATAAAATAGCCCCAATCGGTAAGGAATTAATAATATATATATATATATATAAAAAGAAATATTTTTTTAAAAAATAAGATAGCTTTAAAACAAGAATACTAACAAAAAAGAAACAGCCGGATTGTACTAATACGCGTAAAATACTACAGGCAAAAAATAGCATTTGATGAGAGAAAATGGATATAAAGGAGGGGGAAAAGAACGAAAGAGCTAGGAAAGGGAAAAATTATGGAAAAAGAAAAAGAGAGAGGGAAATGGTGACTTGCATTGACGAAGCAGTCATGGAAATGGAGGCGGAGCAAGGAAGCACCCATTCTGGCCTCATTAGAGACCGCGGTATTAACTCCCTGTCTAATGGTGGCCAGTGCTCTGGGGCAGGAAGTTGCGTAGAAGTTGGGAGACAATTGGGCTGAACCACTTCCCACCATCGCCCAAACTACCGCCAGCACCACTAAGGAACCGTATTTCCAAGCCATGACTAGATAGCTAGCTAGCTAAATATCAGTCTCAGGACAAGCTGGGAAGGAGGAGACAAGTTAGAAGATAGAGATCAGCTTAGCTTTGCTTAGCAATTCGTCCTGGTGCCGGCTTTGGGATTCAGAGCCCTCCTATTTATAGTCAACTCCACCTTGGATGTGCCTACTCTTTCACACCCACTTCGTCAATGCAACTATTTCCCTCATGAGAAAACCTAACCTTCTCCTTTGAATAATTAATAATTTAATATGATTATTAGTAGCTTCATTATCAGTCTTGTACATACACCCTAGACTTTACCCTTACCTGGGCTTAAAAATATATACTCTATCTTGCATGCATATGGATATAGCTTGTTTTCCTCCTCCTCCACCCAGGCATAAGTTTGCGTTTTTATTTTTATGAAAGGTCATTCTCATTAATTGTACGATATACAGTATCTACTACAGAAATAGAGCACTGAGTTTGCGTATTAATATTCTTTGTATAACGATGAGTTTTTTATATCAATGTATTATTATCTCTTCATTCTATAAAGACCAACTTCATAATCTTTTACATGCATCATAAAATAAGCGACAATGAACATATATTTATAATAACGTATAATGAGAAATAGATAAATATATATGTGTGTATGGGCGTGTACGCATACAAAAGCGAAATAAAAATAAAACCCCATATTCAAAAGGCTAGTGTTGCACAATGCACTAAAACTCTGTGAAATTACATATCATATGTGCTTGTTTAATTTTTTGGATGGATGGGACAATTGATGAATGTGATAAGTATGTTAGAGAATACCCTCAAGTAAGTTATTCACGGGTATGCAACTCTATGGGCTTAATACGAAACAACCACAAACCAATGTTGGAGCTTCTGTAATAAATGTAGGGGGTCTTGATCCATTGCAATGTGGATCCTAAGGGTATTTAAAGCCTTTCAAGTTATATTGATTTCTTTGAATTGTTGATGTTCATCCACATGTATGGTATTTCTATCCGAGCTCAATTTAGGAGCTATCTTTTTTTTTATAATCCCAGTACGTTGGTCTGAGAACCAAGTGTACCTTATCAATTAAATTTGATATTATGAAATAAATATCACTATAAAAATGATGTGATAGTAGTGGTAGGAAAGTCAATAAACCAGCTTAAACTTAAAGTATTCAATTAGAGTTTACCATATGTATAAGATTGTCAAATATATGTAAATGCAGGTTGTAGTACTCTTGATTTTCAAAAATCCAAGTTTATGCTTCTATAATAACTGCATTGTCTTAACTTGGCTAACGCGCATTGAGTTACGTATTCCGATAAAAACTTTTTTTTTATTTCACTTTAGAAATGGAGCCCAGGAAGGAAATACATCACCATTTGGCTGACCGAGGACTCGGTAAGAAGTAAGAACTTTTTTATTCTGATTGTGCCGGAGCCTGATTCGTTTGTCTTTTAAACCAAAAGCGGTCAGCTTTATAAAAGGGGGACCACAAAGATTGCTTGATGTTTGGTTAAAATTATATTTCACCCCCTTCTATTTGGTAATGTACACTCTGCCCCCTTATTTCATTTGTTACCTCCTTCTACACTTCTTTCTACCATGGTAGGCCCCATCCAAATTTTGGGAACTTAAACCAAATTTTACCCCTGGGACGTCCCCTGTCACTGTCAGCGACGAGCGGCTTCTGGTGTTGAGTTGCGGAGATACCTCGGCCGATTGAGCGAAGAAAAATTCTCTCACCAATTTTAGCAAATCATCTTCGGCTCCATAGCAATTAACTTTGTTGTGGTCTAAAATTTCTAAAACTGAAGATATGAACAGAGAAGAAAATCAATGAAAAATACTGTGTCTTAAGATATTCTCTAGCATTAAAATTAAAGTGAGGACTTATCTCGGATGAAAATTTTTCATATACAATGATTTTTTTTGTATTTAAAAGCATACTTACAAGTATACAATAGAAGAGATGTTAGTATTATGAATAAGGGAAGGTAAATATAGCTCTTTCAGAATACCATAGTTGAACCCAATACCTCCACATAGTATCACGAACGCGTCAAGCTAAACCCTTGGGAACATATATAATGAATTAAATCCAGAATTAAATCAACTCGTGTCTGGTAGCAATATATATATTAATAGGCGTATGGCTGGATGTACAAAGACAGTCCATTTGGTTTTTCCCTCTTCAAACCCAGTTGCCCGACCTAATAATGTTGAATTCCGGTGTGTCTTTTGTTGGCAAAACGTGTTGTCTTTGTCTAATTACTCTCACAAACCTAACACAACATTCCCCGAGGACGTCACAACTCAAACGAAGTAGCAGAGTAGTTTTTTCTTTTTTAATCAGAAGCATCTTACTTATATCACACAAGGTGTGAAAGAATATTGACCTTTTTAAAACTCATAATACACCGAAGCAGTGTGAATGATATTTTTCAGAAGTAAATGGAGGGAGGTGAGAGCCAAACCTGTAATAATATGATATCTCCCCTTCACCTAAGTGTCCTTTTGTCACTCTATCCAAAGCAGTGAGAACGCAGAAGAAAATTGGGCATATGAAAGTTTGCGTTTCAATTAATTTCAATCTCTTACAACGGTTTTACTAATTACTACTGCTAAAATTCATCCTAAAATTACTAACTAGCTAGTACTAGTATTTTAATTTCACGATGAGATTAATAAGTAGCATTGCTTTGAGTTAATCCTTTTATATATGTGGTAATTAGATGAGTTGACCTCTTAACAATTGGACCGCTCAGTCTCGCCTCGCGGACGTAAGCTGGAGGAAGCAAAGGCACAAGAGGTCAGAGTCGAGATTATTGAATTTAGGGATGAAGAACTGCAAATATGCGTATAAACAATAAGGTGCTTATGTTGGTTGAAGAAGACATTGCAAGATTCGTTTTATAGTTGACTGTTGCGAGATTCTTTTTAAACGGAAGTATGATGTCTATCTTTCCACACGTTTCGGCCTTTTGGGCCACACCACCAACTTCACCCAGACAAATTATTGGAGGGGATCCACAACTTGCTGCTAATTGCTATAGCCTTTTGAAAATATCAAACGCGGAAGCACCTAAAAGCAAAAACAAATTTGTACAACAGTTTTCGGGTAAAATGTGTCATTAGTCACAAACCTTTAGTATCCATTGTAAACTGGTCATTCATTTTGTTGTATGTTTGTCTAAAATCTTGATAATATGTTGTATATTGGCCACTAACTCTAGGTAAGCACGAGTTGGAACTGAAACTTAATTTATAAAAATTTAAAAAAATAATATTTTTTGTGGTCCATTAATTGACAAAAATTTATGGCATAGTTAAAATTTAATTGAAGACACTTACTAAACTGTTTAAATTTTTAATTATCACGTAACCATATCTCATAAAAAAAATTTAAATTCTAATTTAAAATGTTCAGTAATTATTTTTTAATAAATTTATTTTATTTCATAATTTTTTGACATTTGTTGGCCATTTAAAGTATCTATTTTTTCTTCTTTATAAGTCAGGTTTTTATTTTTTTTAACTCAATTTTGCATGATTAGAGACTAAATTAATTTCACCAATGGAGGTTGACAACCAATTTGTGATGAATATTTAAGATTTGGGACTAATGTTAAATGTTTGCCATTAACGTACGTTTCCAATCACAGGATCATGCACTGCCCACAGAAATTCACTGACAGCTACATGTATAATGAAGAGTTAAGCATTTACAAAATAGACACTTCTCGAATATATATATATATATAGTTTGTAGTTTGTATTTTAGAAACACGTTAGAATGAGGTTCGCGTTTCAATTTTATACATAATTATAGAGTAAAATCTACCAATGGTCATTTAACTTATTTTCATATCCTAAACGGGTATATAATCTTTATATTATCTTAATAAAGTATCTTTCCTTCTATTACGCATCATAATTTCCATCAAACTTATCAATTCCAACGTTAAACTTAATGGAAAAATGATGATGTGGTATTAAAAAATATAAAAATAATTCATAGAATAATACTTATGATCCTTTAACTTTTTTCTATCAACAATTCTAAGTCCTAAGATTCTAAACCCATTGTTTACATTCTTAATGCAACGAACCCCTCTCAATCTCTAATTCCTCTGCCCTACATCGCATCTTTCCTTCTCAAAGTCCACCATTTCTCATAGCCGCTCCTTGCGCATCACTGTCAACCTCGCCGACACCAGCAACACTGCCAACCAACTTGACCTCCATTGTTTTTCGGATCCAACTCCAAAACCAACTTGACCTCTTATGAATTCCAAAATCAACAAATTTCCCCAAAAAAATTGTAAAATATTTTCCGTTTCTGCTCGTCCATTGCCAATTTTTTTTTCCAAAAAAAAAAAAAATCACCCAACTCGACCCAACCGATGTCATCTTTGTCTTCTTCCTCACAGATCCTATGCTCCTCCTTGCTCTCCGCTTTCCTCGCCAATCTTCAAAACCATAGTAATTGGATACAACAGAGGAATGGTGCACAAGGGCTCGTCATCTGGGGTGGGAGAGCTAGATCGAGTGGATACGGCAGCAGTAGACCAAGGGCCGGCAGCCAGAGTTGCCAAATTGTTGAACTCGACTTCCCCGCTCGTCTCTCTAGACAACAACAGATCTAGGTGGCGGCAGCGAGAAGGTCGACGGTAGCAGATCTGGGCGACCGGTGACGAGAAGGTCGATGGCAGCAAATCTGAGCGACGGCAATACCTAGGCAATGGCAAAGAATCTAGGAACATTAAGACGCAATTTTGGAGCTGTGAATGCTAAGTGACTCTTTCTCTTCAAAACTGTAATTAAAAATACATTGAGGAGTAAAGTTAATGATTGAAAAAGTTTTAGGACTAAATTTGATATTTTAAATTAACTTAAATGTTATTAAATATCACACTAGCATTTTCCATCCATTTTAGCAGTCTATTTGACAGATAGTAAGCAAATAGGACATGCAATAGAAAGAAAGGTATCTCGTTAAAACAACATAAAGTTCAGGTACCCATTTAAGACACAAAAATAAGTTAGGTAATCCCTTATAGAATTTGCCCCATAATTATCTTGTTTAAGTGTCGTCCAATATTCCTTAGTCCTTTTTTACCTCATTATCCATAATATATACAGCATTTAGTACAAAAATATAGCACTAAGAAATGGGGGATACTTGGTTCAAGTGTGCGCATTGCACAGCTTTAGTCACCATAATACCGTAACATGAAATAAACTCCCTTGAATATCCAACATATGTCTGGTATCTAAGCTTATAAACTCAAAGAGAAAGACCAAACAGACGAATGTAAACACCGACCAGTCCACTAAGAAACCAATACAAGATTTGACTAACATATCAAAACATGGCTAACAAAATATCCAAGTATAAAACATGGATAATTCAAATAAATTAAAAAAAAAAAAAAAAAGACAATCCCCCAATCCATTATTTTTGCACCTCACTTGACCAGTAACACGAAAATCTCAAAGGAACCAAACAATACTCTTATTAATTATAATAAGAGAGTTGTGGAGAATGAGGGGGAAGAAGCGGTGAAATAAGGGATATGGATAAATAATTAAGTGAAACAACAATAATAAATTGACTGACCAGGCTTTGATTGGTAGCCAATCCCAACCAAAGCAGGGACAAAAGAGGTGTGAGAGATGCAAATTTTTGAGAGGTCAGTCTAGACTTGCAAGAGGAAGCGGAAGCTCCCAACACTCCTTAGTCCTTAAAAACAACAAAAAAAAACATGAAAGCATAGTCATCGTCCCATCTTACAACCCGTCTTGTTTTATGTTAGTTGTATAATTTAGATTGTTGGTTCCATTTAGATTGTTAGTTCCCAAATAAGCCCATCGAGCCCAGAAGACTATTGAATCACCACGACATTAGAATGTGCCCTTTGGATTTTGTTATTGGTTGATTAACAAAAATATAAATTTTTCATACTAAAAAATTAAAAATATTAAAAAATTATAAATCTTTAGTTAAAACTAAGTCATGATTAATTGAAAGAATTTAAAACGCTAAAATTGTTTCAATTGGTAATCAATTTGATAAATATCAAATTGGGTTGAGCAAATTACATAAATAGTCCATAACCGTTAGTCTTTATTTCCTCTTAGTTCCTAACCTATTAAGAGTTTTGCTTTGGTTCTAAACCTATTAAAATTGTTTCATTTTGATCTTACACCAGATAAAATTCATTAACTCAAAATAACTTTTTGATAGACACTTTTGAAATTCTAATTTAAATATTCGGTAAATATCTTTTAATAAATTTAAATAGTTTAATATTTTTTAACAATAAATAGACAATTTAAATTAATAATTTTTTCTTTCTAAATGAAATAAATTCAATTTACAGATAGAAAAAAAAGTGATTTGAATTTTTCATTAACTATAAAAAAATTATTATACAAATTAAATTTATTATAAGACAGTTACCAGATATTTTAAATTATGATCTAAAAATTTATCAATAGACAAATACTTTGATTTAACAAATTTTATCAAATTGGGACCAAATGAAACATTTTCAATAGATTTAGGACTAAAATGAAATGTTTTAATAGGTTTAGGACTAAAACAGAACTTTCAATATGTTAGGGAGTAAAAGGAAACAATGGCTAAAGGTTAGGGACCACTTATGAAATTTACTGAAAATGGGTTTAATTGGCTCAAAATTGATGGCATGAGGACTTAAGATGGCATTTAGCCAAAATTTATGTGATGACCGAAACATGTGGACATGTTTTCCGTTTGTGTCATGGTGGGGCTATGTTGCTTGGTACATAAGTATTTTGGTTCCATGTTATTTTAGAGTTTGACGAGTTTTATGGTGCCTACGTGTTGCAGCTGTTCAATCATTTATTAATATTAAATATAAATATAAATAGTAATAATCATTGACAAAGGAAAAAAGTTTCATAAAAATAAGAAAAAAAAGAGAGTAAGAATCGAGATTAAAAAAAAAGGTCAATGTAAAGTTTTAGGGCAAAAAAAACTAACAAAAAATTGTAAGTATCAATGGATAAATCTCAGTGGTCAAAATTTTCTTTTATAAGAGAGAAATAATATGAAAAAGTTGATAAAATAAGACAAATAGTGAGATTTCAGTGACAAAAAATGAGGTTTAATGATTGATATTAAAAAAATAGAAAAAAAAGATTATCTTCAGACTAAGAGAACAAATATAAAGATTTTAGGAATTAAAGGCTTAATCATCAACTTAATAAAAAAAATAAATGAAAACATTAACTAAAAAAAATTTGCTCAAACCATATAAAAAAATAGACCACTCTTATATAGTGATTAAATTTTTATTTTAAAAAATAATAATAATAAAAAGCAACAAAAAAGGTTGAACGAAGTTATTATAGTTGATTAGAAAAAGAAAAGAAACAAAAAATGTTTTTCAAGATATTGCTTTAGCAGACAATAAATAAAAAAGAACAAAAAAATTAGTAGCCAAAAGAACAAATGGAAAAACTCTCATTATTAAGTTTTGGGATTAAAATGACCGATGAACAGAAATCAAAGACTACAATGGAAAAATGTATAAATTCATGTACTAAAATGCTTTTGATAAAAAAGAAACGTGAAATAGACTGAAATTGTTAAAAATAACATCACAGGCCCTCAAGAAAGTAATTTCTACGTGAAAAAAGAATCAAATTTTAAAAAAAAATCAATCACATTAAAAAAAAACAGTAAAACACAAAAGCAAAAAAAGAACATAATGTTCATACATAGTGATTTTTATTGTAGATGAACAGTAAAAAACACATCTTATTTTAGAATATAGTGAAGTTTTTATGACCACACTTTGTAGTTGGTATTTTTTTTCAATAAATTTAGCATGAAAATAATTTTAATGATAAGAAATTAAAAATTTCTCACCAATAGATTTGTATTAATCAATTAAAATTTTGGTATTTTTCAATTTTTGACTTTGGCTCTATTTATATTATATTCTTATCATCAAAATGATTAGTTATGATTGAAATATAATACTGTGAAATAAAACATTGTATGTGTTTCGAAACGATACATATTTTTTATGTTATCAAAAATAATTTACTAAAATTTTTCATGCCTTATTAACTCAAAATCCAATTTTCAATATCAATGAAAGATTTATCTAAAAAAATTCACTTTCAATTTCAACAATAATGGACTAAATTATTTTAGTAAACCATAGACCTTAAAGTATATCATTGGTGCTACAAAACTTAATCATCAATAATAAAAAAATGACCGAAACATGAATGTATTTAATTTATATCAATCAATTAATGGTTTAACTATTAACATAATAAAGATAAAAAGAAAAAAATTTGACTAAAGTCGAATAAACCATAATCATTGTCAAAAGTTGGTAAACTATAATGATTAAGGTTTCATTTTAGAAAACAATAATAAAGAAAGATAACAAAAAAAAGTTTAGACCAAACCAAAAAATAGAAAACTTTAGGTATTAAGGGTTTAATAATTTTCTTAATAAAGTTAAAAAATGATTCTAGAATTAATAATATAGGATAACATTGCACAATATACATGCAATAAGTTTTTTTGAAATTTTACATATTAATGAATTAGTGGTAAAATGGAACATTTTAAATTTTAAGAATCAAGCACCTATACATAATACAAATTATGCACTATTTTAACTAATCAAAACTCAGAATCAAACTCATGTAAAGTACCCACGCATTATATAAATTGTGCATATATTTCAATTCATCAAAATTTTGAATCTAACCTATCTAACTAAACCTTTGAATAAAATCACATAAAAGAAAACCTTTTGGTATTTAATATAGTTAATGAAAGCATGTCTCTCATTTTCATTTAAGAATCTATCATTTTAAATTCAAACAAACCATATTTTATTTTTCTCTAAAAGTTTCCAATAGATTGAAAAAGTTGGGGACTATTGCAGTAGAATTGTTATATTAAGGTCCAAAAGGAGGACTTGGCCATTCAACCTTTGAAGTAGTGGGAAAGGGGTGGTTGCCATAAATTGGACAAATATACTCTTAGTCCTTGCATTGTTGGTCCTGGAAAGTAGTGATCCCCAAGTGTTATGATTTGGTGATCTTACCACTATTAAAAAAATAGTCTTCACCCTATCTCGCAACAAATGGTGAAAGTTTAGGATCATTCTGGCAGACCTAAAATACAGGTTTTATCATAAAATGAGGAAAAACAACAAAAAAAAAACAGTGAAAGGGGTATTGTTGTTGAATAGTAAAACCTCTTTCGCATTTAGAATATAGTATAATGTGTGTAAGGATGTTTAGGATTTGTGTTTGTTTACTGCTTGATTTTCCTATCTTGTTTGAATTTGGGTGTGACATATGAAAAAATTTGTTGTGTTAAAGTTTTTAATATAAGAGAAGAACCAATTTGGAAAAGAGATAAGATATAGGGTTCTAGATGAAAGAAGAGGTCCAAAAATAAGAAAGGGTTAAGACGAGAAACCTTTTGTGATTCTTATATTTTGTAACTGTATGAGGGTAAGATATCGAAGTTGACAATAGTGTGTAGAAGGTCCATAGGCTAACACGAGCACTAAAAGCATACATGTATTGTAATCTCTATATTTTATTCAAGTGGATTTCTCTCATCCATGAATGTAAGCTAATTAAAAGTCAAATCACATTAAATTTATGTGCGCATGTTTAATCCAATTTGTTATTCTACTGCATATGATGCGTGATTGGGAAAATTTTTTCCCCAACAAGACAAGATAAGGGTTTTTGTATTGCAACAGAAATTTGGGGAACAATCATTTTCATATATATGACATTGCAACCTTGATATTCACAAAAATGCATCATCGATTATTTTTGAACGAAGGAAGTATGATATATAATAGGGTAAGCTCCACCAATTATCCCTAAACTATATCCAATATTGTTTAATCATCCCTAAACTATTAAATATTGCTTAGTAGTCCCTAAACTATATTCAACATTACTTAATCGTCCTGCCGTCCATCACAGCCACTAAGGATGAATAGAAAAATGATGTGACTATTGATATGGAATGGAAAAATAACATGGTTGCTGATGTAGAGTCACTTTTACATCCATTCTTAACGGTGTAATAGACGGCAGGATGAGTCAATAACAATTAAATAGTTTGAGGATGATTAGTGTAACACTTGATAGTTTTGGGGCAATTAAGTAACATGAGATATAATTTAGGGATGGCATGTGGAGTTTATCCCTGCATAATATGGCGCTTTTAGTTTTGGAGCGCATACATTTATTTATTTATTTTGATAGGTATTTCTTTCAACCTGAATATACATATATCTCAGTTGCTTGAGTATGGAGCACTAAACACCAAAACCCTAGCCAATTTCCCTATGCTTTAATCCATTTTCTTCTGACATCTTCCCCATCCTTCTTTGTCATTTCTAGCTATATTCGGACTTTGGTTCAGATCTAGCTGGTTCTCTTTTTATTTTTTTATTGTTTGATTGGCCTTATCCAATGTTATCTACCAGATTTTGTAGTAGATGCAATCTCCTTCAAATATTGGTATTCAAAAGTGGTTCGAGACTCTCATAAAGTAGATTTTCAATGAAATACAGGGTAACAATGTATCTAGATTTTCTTTTGAGTTAACCAAAATTTTAGTTCTACTAGACATCCTCTTGCTTGGCAGTAGATATAAAAGTTACTATATAGAATAAAGTTATCTTTTTTGGTTCTACAGATAATTTTTTTTTTCAATATTTGTTGGCTGCTAAATTTTTTTTTTTTTTATAGATAGTCTTGTTCAGACCTTTGATGTTTGATTGGTTCTTGCACTACTTAGTTATTATTAGTTTGATTTTGGCTTTGTCCATTTATTTGTGAGTTTTGTACTTCAGATTTTTTCTGACTTATCTGGAAGGTTCAGTTTAATCTAATTTTTTCCTTTCAACCGGTGTCATAGAAATAAGTAGTCTTTTTATAGTCAATTTTATATTTTTGTTATCCCTTAAATTTTTATACTGCCATCAATTTGTAAGAAGTAGTATAACTTATTTTTAATCAAAATGAAACATCTTTTGTTAGTAAAAAAATATATACATATATTCTGGATAAGTGTGGGATACATATGTAGTAGCGAAAACGAAATGTCACAACGTGTAGCTGGTTTACTTGGGCTCGTTGACGAACATTCCTAAGTGATGCACAGCTGTAAGCTAGCGCCAGCTTAAATTTGTCCCGTCCACTTCTCTGAATTCTATCGCTTTGTTTGATTTCCTAAGGGGCAAAAAAAACAAAAAAACAAAAATAAGAGAAGGTTCTTTTCCTTCCTTTTTGTTTTTCTGGGTGCATGCTTAGAAAAGGATTGGTAAATCAGCGACAATTTGTCAAACTTCTTCCCGTCATCGACAATATCACTGCAGTGTGAATAGAATTTTGTAGCTGAATATCTTTCACTCTTACATATATATTGGTATAGAAAGAGCTGTTCATTATTTGTTCAGAAGAATCAACATTGCTAATTAATCCTATTAAGAAAAAGATGGATGAATAAGAAAACAGAGAAAGTTTGGTCAAATACGCTGATATATAATCCTCTTATATATATCACAAATCATTTTTTTAGACATGAAAATTAAGGTAATTAGAAAAACCTCTTTTCTTTGATTTTATGTAGTGAAATTTTAAATGATAATTAGAAAAAAAATGTCTTCTTAAATTTTATGTAGTAAAAGTTTAAATGATAAGAATATAAGTTAAATATTTAAAAACTTCTAAAAAGAAAAACACAATCCGAGACAAAAAGAAATATGGTTGATTATTTTTTTTTTTTTTGAATGGAGGGAGCAATAATAGAACAAAGAGAGGAGATGTGGACATCACGCCACTGCACATATAAGAAGAATACATAACAGCTGGAGTGAAAATCTGGCTAGCTACCGAACGAATAACAGGAATATTGCTCATATTATGTGCAATATCTCACTTAATTAAGGACAGTGAATTTGAGAAACAAGAAAAAGACAACTAATTTATGGATAGTGAATTTGATGAATAATATTTAAATACAACTTATTCCTATTATTTATAATTATTTCAAAGTTTTATATACTAACGAGAACTTTTATTTTCTTTCTTTCTTTCTTTCTTTCTTTTTTCTGTAATCCTAACGAGAACTTTTCCAATAATTATTTCAAACCATACTGGACTTGTATAAAGTCAAATATATATGTGTTGGCATATACAGATAATTATTCTTCCTATAAGTATACGCATATTTTGTCCTCAAGTTTTTTTTTTAATTGAGAAGTAGACTTTTTAGTTGGGAAGAAAGCATTAAACTGTTAAGAAGGAAGAAATTTCCATAGCCAGTCTCCATTTTCGTACCCCACAGGGTTGCTTAAAGTCAAAGTTTTGGTCCAGCTATAATCATACTCTATACTTTAACTGGCTCAAAATCTTGGATTAGTTATGTGTGAAATTTGTTGAATTTGGGAAGTCTATGGAATTCAAGTTCACTTCCATGGGCCCTACAATTACATATTTATACTGAAGGAAAAAAGAAGATAATTAAGAAATTATTTGAGCAAAGGGCAATTGCAAAAGTTGGACTTTAATATTGTTAACCTCTTTTTGATTAATTAACTATCAATTTTGTTATATTTTTGGGTTAATTTTTAATGCCTTTTAAGCTAAAATGTACGTTGGCTAATTGATTGCTGAGCTTGCCCGACGTGTGTGCATGTAGATAAACACAAACCAACAACTTAGATCTAAACGGGCCTAATAACTTTCCACCAAATTTTAGTGAGATCACACACACACAAATATATAATGGGTGGTGCAAGAGTTTAGCTTTGTTTAACAATGATTTTTTCTTAAGTAGTTAAAATTTATTTCTATTTGGCTAGAAAAAAAATTAGTGACAGATTTTGTCCGCTAATATTTAGTTTTTGTATGAAAAAAAATGCTAACCATTTTTTGGTCATTTTATGGGGAGGAAGGGTCAGGAAGTAGGAATTTAAACCCTAGCCTAAACGTTACAGCAATATATATATATATATATATAATCAAAATTTTTATGAAATTACTAGGATTGTTGAAGTTCCCCTTTTTTGTTCTTGTAGTAAATGAAGAGAGATCATATGTGACACAACTATTTCAGCTAAACAGTTAAATCTATAATTAATTTTTCACCAAATTGTTACTAATAATTATTTATACACGCACGACGTTCCTTTCGACTGGATAAAATGTATAGTTTCCACGCACTATATATATATATATATATATATATATCTATCTATATATATATAGAGAGAGAGAGAGAGAGAGAGAATATAACGTGCATGCATATTCTTGAATCTTGATTGGTGTGTGGTACTGGTGAGTGGTGACTAACTAACGGTGAGAGACCAATACTTTGTCCTATCTCCTCCCAATAAATGTTTAGTGGGAGAAATTAATTAATAGTTGATAAAGGTGAATTGTTGAGTGGCCAAGGAAGGAAAACAAGGCGCTCATGGTGATATAATAGGAATTCAATGAAAGGGCCAAAGGGGATGAGCTTGTTGGACTTTTGCAGCAGCTACAAGTTTCCAGTTTGTCCCTGCGCCCGCCCGCACCCACCCCTTTCGTCTTTCCCAGTCCCACCCAGGCCTCTCTTTGACTGGCTTCTCCTCTCACCCCCATTTCCTGTGATTTATATTATATAAGGGTTTCTACTTTGGAAAAGGGTATTCATACATTTTGGTAATTAAGTATCTCAACTCCGTAGATAAAGAGTTATTTTTTTATTTTTTTTTTTGAGGTACCCGTGAACAATGAAACGGAGATCTTTCCCACTTAAGTTTCATTCATACACAAGGCTCTTAATCAACCTAGAATCTCTTACTTAAAATCTCTAAACTCTTATTCGATCAGAACAACTTTTGCCCTAGTATTTTTCAAACGCTTGAACGGAAACTTGGAAGGAGTATATATCTAAGTTAATTAACTAATGAAGAGGAGTGAGCCCTTTATCTAACTCTAACTACACAAAAAGTTGAATATCAATCTTTACAAAAATAGTTGTACTTACCACCAAGAGTTAGTTTATGTTGGTGATTGTCGACCAACGTATTCTATATAACTAAAACAAGTAGCTTTAGTGGGGCTTATGATCGGTGACTCTCTGCAACAAAAATTTTGGGCAACATCCCAATATTTCTTTTGCTAGCCTAAAAATGATGTTAGAAAATGAAATACTTACATAATAGGTCCTTAATCTGTGAGCAATGTTTTCCTTTTGTCCTCTAACTTTAATATCAGTCATCGTTTGCACTTCGTCCCAACAAGTGCCAATGATGAAAGATAAATACACACAAATGGTCTTGATATGTGCATAGTGTTTGTAATATCATGAATACGTGCATTATGTCAAAACTTTACCCTCAAATTCTGAAACAAGATACTCTGTCTAGTCATGAAAACATGCACATATTCTGAACATTAATGTATGGTGCCATGCATATTTTTAATATTTCTCGAATTGGTTGCTACTTGCTAGTAGGTTCCTGGCTGCGCAACATAAAGATCCTTAATAATGCCTGGCTTTGCAAACTTGGTTGGGAGGTAATAAACAAAAGTGAAAAAATTTGGCACCAATGCCTCTAGTTAGCTAAATAAGGGAACAATCCTGGAAAATGCCAAGCTTCCCCATTGTGCAGAAGGATCGGAAATAAGAAAAACTTAATCCAATTTTAGATGGTTGGTTGGTAAGAGAAATGAAATAAACTTATGGTTTGAATGCTGGCTAGATACTTTCCCTCTAAGATCTCTCATCACGGTCCCTTATGGAGGGAGAAGGAAAACTTATTGTTAAGAATCTCAAAGCTGAAACAGATTAGAACTGGAGCAAAATCTCCTTCCACCTCCCTGACTTAATAAAATAAAAATTAAGAGACATTCCCGTTCCAATTTATGATAACTATAATGATAGTATCATCTAGAACTACTACAATTATGATGAGGCTTGCAACTTAAAAATTTGTCAACTGGCTGGCTAATAATAACAGAAAGAATAAAACCCCTCCCATTTGTAGCTGTGACTGGGGGTGGATATGAAAAACTAATACTATACCAAAAATTAAACACTTCATCTGGCTCATGCTCCATGACAGCCTCCCAACTAGGTAACTTTTGCACTCGAGAGATATGAACAACCCTTCACACTACTCCTTCTATGACACTAGTATTAGATCGATAGAGCATCCTTTTGTGCATTGTAATTGGAGTAAAACTTGTTTTTAATGTTTTCGGGTTTAATACCCCTTCTACTAATTCAGAGACTAAAAATCTTGGATTAAATTAGCTAGGATGTACTTGCACTAACATTTTTAATATTTTCAGTATTCATTGCAACAAACTATTCCTTTCATCATCTGGCATTTATGGAAAAGAAAAAACCAAATTTATTAAGGAAGATGTTTCCTTTTTTCATGCTACTTCCCCTTACTCCCCTGCTGCTGATAAATACATTACTTTTATTCCCTAAATGCCTGCCAAAATCCATAATTAGCCCCTAAACTCAACTGAAACGGACACATAACCCCTTAAACGCTGACTCAGTACAAATAACCCCTCAGACTCGATTAGATCAGACGCTTAAGCCCTTTTCTCACCCTACTGTTAACTTTTATTTACAGAGCCCATTTTTCATGAACTTTTACAAACGTCGGGAACTAAAATGCAAATCAAGACTTAGTAAATGGGTCTCCATAGCATTTAGCCGCAACTGATGCTCCAGACCACACGATGCTCACAACTGATGCTGAGGATGGATGAAGGTAGGAGTGACTTCACAAAAGAGCATTGTCTTTACTCAGCCGCTTTCCCTTCCTCTTGTTTTGTCCGTTGCTCCCAGACATCTTCAGCGATGCAAACCGTAAGGAAGCTCAGCGCACTTTGCCACGTCCAGATCCAGTTCTCTGTCGCCAGCGGCCCCTGCTCGGTGCCGTCGTCCGCCCGCCATCCTTCCAACCATTTAGATACTTGCAACACAATCAATTTATAGAAGCATAAAGGGCATGGAGGGCTTAAATGCTATGGAGACTTGTTTACTAAGTCTTGATTTGCATTTTAGTTCCCAATGTTTATAAAAGTTCATGAAAAATGGGCTTTGTTAACAGAAGTTAGCAGCAAGGGGTAAGAAGGGCTTAAGTGTCCGATCTAACTGAGTCTGAAAGGTTACGTGTACTGAGTCAGCGTTTAAGTGGTTATGTCTCCGTTTCAGTCGAGTTCAGGGGCCAATTATGGATTTTGGCCCTATTCAACTCCTACACTCGGCTGATCAAGACACTTACTCCTTGAATTTCAACTTGATCCAATTTAGCCCCTAAACTTGCCAAAATGGGTCAATCAACCCCTATGACTAACCTTGTGCGTCACGTGATTGACTAGAACCAGACACCATTTGCCTAATTTGCTACCTCATTCTCTCGCTCTCACATCAAGTAGAAATAGAATCCACAAAACAAGCCGGGCATCCCAATCGACCGTCGACCACCACCCAGAAATCGATTTTGCCTCTTAACCTTCAACCTCCTCCCGAAAATTTATCTCACTATCAACCGTGCCAATGAAGTTGACCCGAACCCAAATCTCTGAGCATCCTTCTCTCGACCCTCAACTCCACCAAAAAATTGACCTTGCCTCTCGACCCTTGAGCTCCACCTGAAAATCAACAGCATTGATGAGGTCAATTCAAACCCCAACCTTGTCAAGGGTCACAACAGCACCTTGTTGAGGGAGAAGATTGTAAAAGTGGTGTGAGATAGGAAATTGACCCAAAATCTTGTAAGACAAACTCATCTCTTCCCTTTGCTTCCATTTTTTTAATCGGGGAGAATCAGCCACATTGAGAAGTAACACCCCATGCCAAATCCACTCATTCTGAAGAAGAAGATAGCTTTTTTGTAACATTTCTAAAACCTAGGTAAATCAGTGAATAATTAGGAATTTTGAGATAGTTCTATAATAAGACGATAACAACTTACACATTTACTCTTTATTGTTCATCGAAAGTTACAATTATAACCCTAAAAAATTTTATGTCTGACAAACTACTGATTTTGTCATTTCATGCGACTTGGCAGATGAAGACAAATGACGTCTACGAAAACCCTATTAATGGACTAGCACAAGTTAGTCAAAAGGGTTGACTGACCCATTTAAGCAAGTTCAGGGGCTAAGTTAGATTAAAGTTGAAGTTCAGAGGGAAAGTGTTCAGGTCAGCCGAGTTCAGGAGCTGAAGGGGTATTTAGGCCTTTACTTTTATCAAATAGAGGGCCTTTGCCCTATTATTGTTTTAAATTGAATGCTGATGAATCTGTTGGATTAGGAAGCCTAGAAGGTGGAGGTGCTTTGATTAGAAATGCTAAGGGAGTTTTGTTATAGCTTGCATAAGGAATATTAGAGCAACAACCCCTCCAGAAGCAGAAGTGTGGGCCTTGAGAAATGGCCCTTAGTTAGCTTCACTGATGGGAAAATTTTAGTTAGAAGTAAAGTTTGATTGCTTCACAATAATCAAACTACTGCACTCTAACCTGCATGTAGAGTCCAAACTAAAACTGTTACTTTTGAAGTGCAGATGCCTCATAAGCAGCCTCCAAATCAGTTTAATGCAAGCAATATATCAAGAAGCGAATCAAGTAACATATCATCTTACTAGAATGGGAGCCAAACAAACTAAAGCTTTCACGATTCTGGACCATGCTCCTTTGTATTTGGAGCCTTTTGTTGTTAAAGACAATATAGTCCTCCAGCTTATTAATTCCTAGGATAGTTTGCTAGGGAGCAAACTGTATAACCTTTGTTTAAGAATGTATATATGTTTCTTTTCTTCTGCTAGTTTCTTTTTAATGCACATCACTTTTATCGGAAAAAAGTTTAGAAATTTTTCAATTTTTTAAATCTTTAAACTTATCATTAATTGACTTCAATTTAATTACTCAGAACCTTTTTTTTTCTCTATAAATACATCAACATGAAAAAAATTATCTTTATTTATCACTTACAACGAAGTGCAAAACAAATTCTAGTTTATATATACAAAAGCATATGTAGCTTTAAAAGGGGCTTATGAGTTATGACTTATGAGCATTGCCCCCTTGCCAATGTAACACGTGATTTTGGACCCCAGCCCTTTTCCTTGCTGGATTTAGAAGTAGGTCCAAAACAATAAACTGGACAAACTGCATAATAAGTCCTCACCTTGTGTGTGATAAAATCATTATCATTTTATATCAAACTTTAAAAATTTGTCAATTTTATCATTCTATCGTAAGAAGCGTTGAAATGCCTTAAAAAGATCTTTGCTTTTCCATTTTTGGCCCCCTGGACTTTCAAAACTTAAAGTTGAGGCCTGGTTTGTACAGAAATTCCAAATCCACTACTTTAGTTTTATATCGTGCATTTTCTATTTATTGAATTTATTACAAACAACTTTGAAATGTTTCAATTTTTTACAAACATTGGATTTATCGTTAATTAATTTTTTTTTTCTTACTTATTCATAACTTTGCTTTCACATAGTTTTCTCTATAACTATAATTAGTATGACAAATTTAATAAAATGTGAGCCGCGTTCTAATATAGTACTTGTTCCCATCAAAGAAGACATGAGAAGATAAGTATAACAAACCATTTTTGTGCTTTACTACTATTATAGAAGTAGTCGGGTTCCTGAACTCGTGATGACTTCATTGTCTGCGAAGTAGCTTTGCCAAAGTAGGAACAAACCAATTGATGTTGCAAGTGTTGATTTTATTTTATTTTTTTAATGGAAGATGATGCAAGTGTTTATATTTCCCGTAAGCATGTTTTGGGCCATGGTTGGTAGTTGGTACCACTTTATAATGGGTCATAAGAAAAGAAAGTGATATGATTTTCCCCAAGACAGGCGGCCCAGGGCTATTTTATCTTTTGTTCAAAATGGACACCAAATCATCTTATTTTTAGCGCTGCAGTTAAAGAAGAAGCTAAAAACAGGCCCAAAATTTTTTGAGGCCCATTTACAGCCCATGTATTTTCACTTTGATTCGCGTACGTATTCGTACATTATCCAAATGATAAAAACAAAAACACTGCTACTAACTCCAATTCCAGATTTCGTTTCCGATCGTTTCCCTCCGTTTGGCTCAGACGCTTGTGTCGCCGCCGCAGGTACGAGGCTTGGCGCTCGCTCTCGTTCAATTTCATGCCTCTTAAATTTAATTAATCTTGAACTTCGGTTTTTTCTGATTCTTCTTGGATTTGGGTGGCTGAACTTTTAGGGTTAGGGATCTTGGGAACATGTACAACGGGATTGGTTTGCAGACCCCTCGGGGCTCTGGGACTAACGGATACATTCAGACCAACAAGTTCTTCGTCAAGCCCAAGACGAACAAGGTTGTCGAAACAACCAGAGGTTTCGATCCCGATCAGGGAACGGCCGGCATCACCAGGAAGCCCAACAAAGACATCCTCGAGCACGACCGCAAGCGCCAGATCGAGCTCAAGCTGGTCATCCTCGAAGACAAGCTCTCTGATCAGGGCTTTACGGATGACGAGATTGCGGAGAAGCTCCTCGAAGCCAGGAAAGCCCTGGAAGCCGCAGCCGCTGCTGATGACTTGTCCCAGCAACCCCTTGCTCCCGCCGACAATAAGTAATCCATCTTGTTTTCCTTTTTAAGTAGTACATCTTTTTGAAAGTTTTAACACGATTCTGTGTTTTGAGATTGTAATATACGTTTTCTTGTTCAGGGTTTCTGATACGCAGACCCACCAGGTGGCTGCCAGAAAGGAGAAGCAATTGGAGACCTTTAGAGCAGCGCTGGGGATTGCATCTTCTGGTCAAGATGAGCTGGTGGATCAGACTGCTGATGACCTTGAGACGGGCGGCAGAAAGAATGATGATGGGAGGATGCTTGAGACACGTGAACACTCTTTTCTGGATAGAGATGTTTCATGGAAGAAAAAAGCTGTTGAAGATGACAAGGAGGGTGTGGATGATAGGGGAAAAGATACTAAAGATGCCAAGAGTAAGAAAAATGGAGATCAGAATTCAAGACGTCAGACGAGAAAGAGGACCTCCAGTGACGAAGATGTTGATGATGTGACTGACGATTCTTCCGGGTCAGATGGAAAGCCAAAGAGGAATGCCCGTAAGGGTAGGCATAGAATTCATAGTGATAGTGAGTCTGATGATTCAGATGTTGGCAAGAAGAGGAAGAAGAACAGATCAGCAAAGAAACAGAGGAAAAGTAGAAGATATGACAGTGATGATTCTGATTCTTCTTCGGATGATGATATCCAAAGGGTAGATTCAGCAAAGGTTGTGCATAGGCATGAAAGATCACGCAGGGGGCATGAATCAGATGATTCCTCAAGTGGAGGAAAAAGGAAGAAGAGCAAAAGTAGAATTTTTTCGAGTCGGAAAGGGAGCAATAAAGGAGATGGAGTTAGCAGGGACCATGGTTATGATCTGGAAAAAGCTAAAGCACAACAAATGGGAACAAATGAGAGAGGTCGTAGTAGGCATGAAACTGATGATGATTCCGACACTGAAACTGTTCAAAGAGCAAAGAGAGCTGGGGAACATGATACCAGTAGTGATGATTCTGATTTCCCATATGCTAAAAGGAATGAAAAACAAAAGCACAGCCGTACAAGAAAAGATCAAAATCCTGAACCCCTGGAAGACGATAAGAAGCACTTAACTGAAACAAAAGGGAGAGGTCATGGTAGGCCCAACTATGATGATGATTCGGACATTGAGAGGGTTAAAAAATCAGAAAGGGTCAGGGGAAGGAGCAAATTGAATGACACTGGTAATGAGGATTCTGAGTCCCTTCCAGTTCGGGCCAAGGATCGTGAGCCACTGCATGGAAGTAATAGGGTAGATCAGGAGTTTGAGCGATTTGGAGATAGTAGGAAGCACAAAAATGAAACCGACAGGAGAGATCATGGTAGGCATCGCTTAGACACTGCTATTGAAAATGAGCATTTAGCAAAAGAGCATAGCAAAAGGAGAAGGCGACATGACAGCGATGCCGATGATTCTGATTCTGCTCGCATTCGTTACAGGTATCAAGAATCACAACCTGGACATCATAGAGGTTATGAACGACAAGCAGATGATGAGAAGCAAGAAAAGAACGATAGGAGGAAGGACGAACATGAATCAGACAGGAGAGATCATGGTAGGTATGGCTCATATTTTGGAAGTGAAAGTGAGCATGAAGCAAAAAGGAGAAGGCGACAAGACAGCAATGATGAGGATTCTGATTCAACTCCCATTCATGATAGGCATCTAGAACCACAAACTGGAAAAGGTAGAGGTTATGAACGACAAGCAGATGATGAGAAGCAAGAAAATAACAGTAGTAGGAAGCCCAAAAATGAAACAGACAGGAGAGATCATGGTAGGTATGGCTCAAATTCTGGAAGTGAAAGTGAGCCTGAAGAAAAGGAGGGTAGGAAAAGAAGGCGGCAACTTGACAGCGATGATGAGGATTCGGATTCTGCTCGTATACATGACAGGCATCAAGAATCACGTAGAAGTGGTAGAGGTTATGAGCAGCAGGGGGATGATGAGAAGCAAGAAAAAAATATTAGTAGGAGAGGTAGGGATGATGTAGATGGTAAAAGTGATTATAAAGGAGTTGACAGGAAAGGAGGAAGGTGGCTTGATACTGATGATGATAATCTTGATTCTCTTCGCAATAAGTACCAAGAATCACATGGTAGGAGGCATGAAAAAGATGTTGAACAGCATGGAAGTGGTGCAAGGTATGCTAGATTTGAAGAAGATCGAAGAGAAAGGTCCAGAGATGGAGCATATGTTAGGGATCGACCTCTTCGGAAAGATGACAAGGAGCATCAACATGGAAGTCGAGCAAGAGGTGAGATGAACACCTCCGATGAGAGGGAGAGGAAATCAGAATATTACAAGAGAGCAAGGTACGATGATTCTTTGTCCAGCAGAAAATCCCGTGGTGATGACAGGGCTCATGATGGAAGGACTAGGCGATGAGGCATACCACTCTTATGTATTCTTTAATTTGGTGAGTAGTTATGTTTTGCATTCCAACTTATAAGTTAGTTCTCAATCTTTATGACTACAGTATGTTGAACACTTCGTGTTAGAACTGAAATGACATGGATTCATCGGTCTTACAGGTGAAAATCATGTAGCGGTCCTGATATGAGGTTTTTGCCTTCCGTACCTTTTCATTAAGTTTTGGTTGTACTGTAAGGAATCACTTCGTTCATGTTGTGTTGCTACCTGCCTGGCGACTCTATGCTCGCTTTTGTATGGATGATTTCTTTGTTTCTTGAGGATATATTTTGCCCCTCCTGTCTGTTGTTTAGGTTTTAATACTTTTGACTCCTCTCTGAATGCGTTCAAGCAACACAAGTTCAATCTCGAACCATCATTTCATGTCTCCACGGAGTTCTTCCAGAGTAATTCATTTACAATGGGATTAAATTTCTTGTTACAAAGGGCGCAGATCTAGTCTTGCTATATATGAATCATGACAGGGTCATTGCAAGTCAGACGTTTGACGCTCTCGAATGTTGAACCCATTGCTCGTACTCTTGCAGTAGCTGTTGCAGAAACAGAGGCACTAGTCCATCCAGTAGCGCTTGCATCACTCTGCACATGCCAAATTGCTACTGCATGAGTTTGGAAGTCCAAAACTAAGGCAATTCAATTTGTATAACATATCTTGCTGTATATGCAATAGTTTGAAAGCACAACTTACAAATTTCCAGGAACTTGAACGGCTGATTTTGGTAATGAAGTGAATGGCTGCGTATAGATCTGCATGATACCAGTTGTAATTAGCTAAGCAGTTCAACAGCTTGATATGGTAATTCGTCATCAATACAATGAAAGGCAAGGCAATAGATTAATTGGATGAAAAGAGAGAAGATTGAATGATGGAGTTATGTAGGCAGGAGAACTGCACTTAGAAACAGCCTCAGTGCATGGTTGATACAAGAAAAGCTCGAAGCGTGAATCAGGATGTGAAAAGCAAGCACAAATTCACAATCAATAAGAAAACAGGGCAAGAATCTCTACCTCAAGATTTACATTCACCTTCACATCAACCTCCAAAAATGGTTCAGGACAGTCTGTGTACCATGTGATGTGATTTATCATGGTAGCTGTGGAAGCAAGAGAAATGTTAGATGTCATAACTATTGCAGTGGAATATATAACGAATTCTATGCTTATTACTTTAACTTCCACTTTTGTCGAGAGAAATAATGGTAATAATTTTTAAAGCATCGTCTTTTCAATGGGTGGGACTGGGATACTGCTGGGATATTGGCATGATGAAAGCAAATTAGCCTTGCAAGTTTCCATGTGAAAAAGCTTACACTCCAAACTACAGTTTGGTATCCTGAGTAAAAATAACTAAACGAACAGCAATTGAATCCTGTATGATTCAAAGATCTCATAAAGCCTAGAGGCCACATTTACCTGAAAAATGCTCATTTTGCCGTTCCAAGGCTTCTGAACCTTCAAACTGTAACATATCAGCAAGAGAAGTATGAAATAAGTACTTAGAAACAGATAACGAAAGCAGATAACAGATACAACAAAACACACAATCTTGAGTAATTTTTCTTGCGCTTATGAAACAGAATATCTACATCCATGCACGCTTTCTTTCACTTCGGATAACTCAAGTTTCCACTTTCAGATCAATCACAGTCTGCGTTAGGATGAACAGGAAAAGGAATTCTTCCTTCCAAGATTCAATTTTTTTGAGACCTAAAGCAAGTGTGGTGAATGGAGAGTAAGAGTAAATATGATAAATGACTCTTCCCAGTTCCTAGGTTGGGCATCACATGACAAAAATTTAATAACACGAGTAAGTAAAGGAAAAATATGCATATATGCAAGATGGCAGGGATGGGATTGGATGGGGTGACCTTCACTCGTTCCTCAAACATTTCACTACCTTGTTACAATTTCCAGTCGGGCAAAGAAGCTCACCTGACAAGAAAGCAACTCAACTGTACAGTCCTCTTTTGTTGGAATAATTCGCAAGTCAAGAATCGGGCTTGCTTCAAAGTTCAAGAGTTGAACTTTCGGAAGCGTACACCTGGGCATGTGACCAGGAAATAAAAAGCTTAGAAAAAATTGACAAAAAAGCATCATAGCTACCATCACCTGACTCCTGCTAAACGCAAGGATCTTACTTGAAAAATATGAGGAACATAAAATAGTTGAAAACACTGTCATAGTAATTGCGTATCTTAGCACCATCAACAATTTACAATATTAAACCGCTTTAGATGTCACTAGAATAATTCAACTAAGCTTCTGTCTGTCCCTTTTCACTGTTACACTTCTTTGAGATTAAAGGTCAGCCGAGTAACCAGTAAAGAGCCAATTGAGAAACTTGCACCCAAGGAGGAATAGGCAACGGAAATTGGAGACGCTCTAGTAAACGGAAACCGATTAATATATTGGACTTCTTAAGTAAAAATGAAAAACCTAGGACCTGTAAAGGTTGACACCAACAAATTGAAAGCTATGCAAGGCCCTGGTGTTTAATAATGCCTCAACCCCAGATGGATGATTCAGAAATTCGCTGATATGACACGCCTGCCCTGTGCCGCTATCCTCAAAAACGGGAAGCTTCGTTCTTCCCATCTTTGTGGCCGTAAGTACTGCTGTCTTAACATTTGAGGCTGCAATCATGGCTTTGCTCGGCTTCACAGCTCGCAACCGCTTCCTGTAGAACACCGGAATAAATTCGAACAGCTTGCCAACAATTGAACAAAAGAAATGGGAAGAAGAAGAAGGGAAATTGCCTGGTGGAGAAGCATAAGCAGGGAAAGCTGCGGCCATAGCCAGTTGCTAACATCGCCGAATCAGTTAGCAGGAGAAGCTGGATTTAGACGACTGAATCCGATTTCAGTGTCATGAACATATGGAGAAGTGTTATTCCTTCTACTTCAAAGCACTGAGACGTCGTCGCTCATTACCCTCCTCATCTGCCATCACTAATCGTTGCACGTATTTTGCAATTGATTCGCTCACTGGGTTGCTTGTGCCAGTTTTGGCGACCTGTTTTCCTCTGAAAATTAGTCTTTTGGCCACTCCTTTTTAGTCATTATTGCGGATCAACCCACTTTCTTCTTCTTCAACTCGAAATGGCCACCCAAATTATAATAAATTTAGGGAAAGGGAAAGTAAAAGAGAGAAAATTTATTGGGTTACTCCACTACTGATGCACACAAAATAAGAAGTGTTTGCATGAATAAATTACCAATTTTAATTAGGTCACTGCACTTGTGTCCTGTTTCTCAGGTTTCAGATTGCAGCATAGATGGACTTGACCCGTGAGAGTCAACTCATCATTTTCTCACCTATTGGAGTTGGAGGAAAGGTCAAAAAAAAAAATTGCAACAATCTGTTTGTAAAATTATTAAAGTTCTGTGATATAATTGAAAACAATTACGCCTCAATCTCACATTCTTTACAATATTTATTATATGTACTGTCCTAAGTTTATATTAAATTTTTATATTTAGTAAATTATTTTATAATATTATCTTTCAAACTATTGTTTTAATATTTTTTTTCATTTTTCTTCATTTACATGAAAAAAATTGAAAGATAAATGAAGAAATAACACATAAATTTGTCTTTTTACTTTTCAAATTTTCGTACCAAAGCTAAATGTTTCAAAAATTTTGAGCGGAATATAGTAGTATAATTTTGTGGACTGAAGATACATATGAATCCCAAATTTCCTTCACTTGAGCGATTATTTCAACACTTTTAGCTGATATCTAAACAATCACACATGTTTTCACTACTTGCTAAAATTGTCATCGAATGGGAAAACACTTCCACAAAAGTGCTTGGATAAATTTCACCTAACATGCCCTCTCTCTACCTAAGAAGTGCGATAACAAATTCCTCCACAAAAAGGAAAAGTAAAAGAAGAAGGAAAAAAATATAAGTCAATTCGTTTTAACTTACGTCAATTAACGTATTTTTACTTTTACATCATTTTTCTCTAAAACCAATTTCATTTGAAAACTAATATTATACAAATGCAATAATTCATTTGAAAACTAATATTATATAAATGCAATAATCCATTTGAAAATAAATTTTTATGATGTTGTTAAATTTTTATGAATTTTTCCATTTTAATGCCTTAAACTAGAAAAATTCATAAAAATTTAGTAAGATTACAAAAATTATATTTTCAATAGATTATTGTAGCTACATAATATTCACTTTTAATTAAAGTTAATTCCGGATTAAAAAAATATAAAAATAAAAATAAGTTAGTTTAGAGTTAATTAATTTAAGTTAAAACAAACTGGTTATAAATATTGACAAATCTTGTTGAAGGAAAGAAAGAAATTTTGTTGCCAAATTAGGATTATTATATTAATCTCATTACAAGTGCCTATTTGAAAGAAATAAAGTTTGTTGCCGAATTAGGATTATTATATTAATCTCATTACAAGTGTCTATTTCAACATATAAATTTCAATCAGTAACTTCAATAGATGGATTCAAGCATCTCATGGTTATTCCTCATTTTCTTAACATTGAAGGACATTTTAGATACTTATGCAAGCATCCATTTGACACTAAGGATATTATAGGATGTGGCTGTTACATGTTGATACATATATTAAAGTACCTAATATCGTCACATGATACTGCATTCACTTATATTGCTATTGACGATTAAAAAAAACCTTATGGGCATTTTATTACCTGATTCATATGGTAATTTCTGATTCGCTTGTATTTCTTTTTTTCCTAATCATTTTTTCCAACTCTAACAAATGCTAAAAACTTAACATTGTGATTCATTTACATGGTCATACTATATAAATAAGTCAAAGGTGGTCAGGGCGGAACTAGAGTGGGTTAGGAGGGGCCTCGGCTCTCCTAAAATTGTAAAATTCTTTTAATTTTTTTAAAAAATTAAAAAAAATGTATTTTGGACTCTTCTTAAAATTGATCAAATTCACTTATAAAAATTATAGTTTATGATAAAATTTATTTTAGCCCATTCTTTATTAAAAACATGGGTCTGCCCCTAAAGGTGGTGTTTTCTTCTTAGAGATTTTCAGATATTATATATCCATTGGTAGGGGTCTGTAAGTCTCGTTTCAAAACATTTCTTTTTCAACTCCAGCAAATGTTAAAAAACTTAAATTAACGATGTGATTCACCAAAGAAAATGTTTCAATATATCTTTAAAGGTAATATACCAGAAAGCATTTCTATGTTTTCAGCGCACAAAGAATACCTTAAGGAACATACAACACAACCCCCCATTCATCTTCTTCTTTTCCTTAATATTCACACCCCTACACCCCCTTTTTCCCAAGTACCATAAGAACCCAGTTGATGGTAATCTCTTCAGAAGATGATCACTTAAAGCAATAAACTTATCATTGTTTCGGGGCAGATCTAATCCAAACGAGAATTCAAGCGCAATCCCATTGGAAGATTCATAAAAAATTTAGGCAACGGACTTTGAAATTTAACCGAATTCATTCTCATATTGCATCCTTCTGGATCACTCTGAGCTTAGCACTCCTACTCCGACGGTTTAATCTTTCTTCTTCTTCAGATGGCGTTATTGGTCTCTTGGTGAGGATTGTGCCGGTTAAACCTTGAACAGTTTGTTTGATCCATATTTCTCTCTCACCACTATCACTTTCCGTCTTGATCAAATGTCTTCTATCCCTCTCTTGTTCATCCCTATAGCCATTTTCAATATCACACTCAATTATTTTGAGAAAGGTTTGCTTCACAATTCTGTCTTCCAAACTGTGGAAAGATATCACAGCAAGTCTTCCTCCAGGAGCAAGGCAGTCAAAAGCAGCAAATAAAGTATCCCTCAGGGTATTGAGTTCATCATTAACCGCAATTCTCAGAGCCTGGAACACTCTTGTTGCAGTCTTTATCCAACCTTGCCTGCCACCTGCATAAATCAACAAGGTACCATCGCTTTAGGCAATTATATAACCCAAGTGCTTCGCACAAACTCGACCAGAGAACTTCTAATCCTTGTTGACTCTGTTTAAAGTAACACAAATGCATCTTGATTTGAATAATACTAACAATACCTAGAACTATTGGTGACAATGGATTCAATGTACAAGAAACATACTTCTAGTCCCATGCATACTGCTGCGGATAAGGTCCACCAGTTCCCCTGTGGAGTGCAATCCACCATGTAGACGAGCCTGAGTAATCTTATGAAGAAGCAACCTCCAATTGCTCTCCTCCCCATATTCATGAAGGATTCGCCCCACTTCACTTTCTGGCCAAGAATTCAAGATGTCTTCAGCTCTCAGACTTGCCTGTAATTAGCCTGTGAATCAGTCGAGTGAATCACAAGTTATAAATGATTATGAGGCAAGCTAACATATACATATATCTTCAAAGTTAAAACAGATAAGAAAGTTCTCGTTTGTCCTCATAGAAACTACATAAGTTTCAAAACAAAGGCATGCCAGCAATGCTTAGATTGAAAATGGGATGAGTGAAAAGACATTGCTGATACTATGAGGATGGACACCATCATTAACTGAACCTTCAGTGAAAAGAATTCATCATTGTTTAATGTCACATAACAGCTGAATGAAACTGCAAATGATGATATGCTATTGAGGTACTGGTAGTACTCGAGAAAGACGGAACGATCAACTGTCATATCTATCATTCAAACTATCCACCTATATTACTATGTTAGCCTGAAGCTTAACGTGATTAGTACTCTTACATAATTAAGACACCCAAGTTATACGTTCTAAAGCATCATGGAAACTTGGAGAACCAGCCGGGTATAATTAAAAGCATCTTTCTTCTAACAACAAAGACATCAAATCGTTCTAGGGAAACAGAGAGAGATTATTAAGAATTATGGTTACTTGTACCCCTACTTAAATGCTTGATTCTCATGCCAGAGGTTTTGCTGTTTTGTTATGAAAAGGCAGCTGTTAATATTTAAGAAAAACCCAAACTAACTGATTCTCATATCAAGAGGAGCTTAGGTACAAGGGTTTTATGACAAAATTTTGAAGTTCTACCAAACGCAGTCTGAAGACAGATGACTGTCCAGTGGCGATTACCTCTAAATCCATGCGCATGTCAAGAGGACCATTATGTAGAACACTAAATCCTCTCTCAGGATTGTTTACCTATCCAGATAAGGTGAGCAAAGAAACAGTTAACAAACCGTGCAAGTCTGACAAATACCCAATTCATGAGATGCATTCAGCAAACCTGCATGGACGACATTCCCAAGTCCATCAAGATGCCATCGACTCCAGAGTCCAAGATCTTCTGATCAACCTCTCCAACAACAGATTTTATATGTTTGGAGTTTTTCAAAAGTGTAAAAGCTTTGAAATCCGGACGAAGAAGAGACGAAGACAGTTTGCTAATATGATCACGAGCCGTATCAAGTGCAGCAGGATCGACGTCCACCCCAATGAAAATTTTAAGTTGAGGATGGGCCTGAATTACCTGTCAATTTAGAAGGACAAATTGGGGGCTTACCATATTGAATGCGTGAAGTATGAAAAAGGATCATGACACACAACGACCCAAAAGCCAACCGCAGAAAAATTAGAAGTCCTAAAATTGAAGTGTTAAAAAGAAGAAGCATGGATTAGGAATACTAACAGCAGAAGAATGACCAGCAGCTCCAAGGGTGCAGTCGACAAAGGAGGACATGGGTCTATAATTAGGAGAGAAAACATCCAGCACTTCACCCAGCATAACAGGGACGTGGTACAACTGATCAATCGACTCCGCATCAAATTCTCTATGTGAACGAGTCCTTCGCTTCTCCTTCTTCAGTGACGCCGAAGCTGTTGCGATTCCCTTCTCCTTCTTCTTTCGATTGCTGGTACAGACATTTCGACAAACACATGGTAGACTAAGCAACGGTTGTTCGAGAATGCCCCGAACACGGACTGCTGGAACACATGAGGACGACAAAGACATCAACCTCTGTCTCGCCATCGTTGTTTTTGCTTCCTTTTAATCCCGTTAAACGTGAGATATTGATGAAGAGAAGATAACTGCCAGAGTCGAGAGTTGCAGCCCAAAATGAAGCGCTGAGATGAAAATTTTTCGGTTGCTGTAACAATTCAAATGAGCACAAGAAATTATGGGCCTTGATTAAAAAAATCTGCAGCGTGGTCCGAGTCAAGAGAAGCTGGAAACAATATTCGGGAGCGGGTTCGATTTCGATCGATCGGCCGATATTCGATAATCTTGAAGCACTGTTGGGAACAGATCCACTGAAAGCTGCGTCGTTTGGCAGTTGGGTTGATGTTGGGGGTGAGCACAAACTGTAAAGAGGGTTTCCCTTGGCACAAGCTCAAACTTTTGGGTTCGTAAGGTCTAGGGCCCTAGGCCCATAGGAACCAGAGGTCTTTCTTACCTTTTTTAAGATTCACACTCGAGAACCAACCTGCGAGCAATACGTCTCATTAGGTGGATGCATAAAGCAGCTCGAGTTCAGCAAACACATTCTACCTTACTTGTTAAGGGCACGAGTACATATGCCCGAGCCTCTGCCGCGACATGTTTTGAATTAATTTCAATAATTTTGTAGCACGTAATTAATTAAAGGAAATACATGGTCTGTTGCAAACAAATATAGGGGCTGATTACATCCTGGAACATAGGAAATTAGATCAATGTTGCTACAAAATTAATGTAAGTGAAGACCAACAAGTAAGGAAGTGATGAGATCTTGAGTGGCTCAAGGCTATAAAAGCAACCCAAACCAAAAATAAATCAGTGCACAAATATAATAGGAAGATTATAGAAAAATGATTGCATGTCCTGATCGATTAACACAAATTACTCACCAAAATATGACCAAGAAAAATTCAAAAGAAAGCATTCCCTTCCATCAAATTGAGTTGGTGACATCATAAAGGGCATATATCAAACTATCAAAACAATGTGTTTTAGTAGCATAAATACTATAAATTATTACCCAAGTAAAGGCAAAATTCAAATAAGAGGAATAGATTGACAATGAATATTATACGGGGGGAAAAACAACTTAATTAATCAGTACATGTTGTATGATTGTATATCTTAACACACCATAAGAAAATACTTGATAGTATTTAATGAAGTTCACAAAGAAAATAGCAGGCCAACCTTAAGCTAACTTCATTCACTAAATTGAAAAAAATAAACCTTATAATTCAACTATCTCTTTTTAACCTACAACTTAGACTTGTTGATATAGGTCAATATACTTATTCAAATGTTGTCTAATGTATCATTTTCAAACATATGTTAAAAGAGCAAGGGATATCTTGGTTAAAAAAAAAACATAAGGGGGGATAGATAATTATTCCTCATCTAATCTTCTTTCCTTTTTTTCTCTTTTCCTTAAAAAGCCAATGAAATACAATTTATTTTTTTATGCAAGCAAGATAGGTTGATTTTAATGTCAATGTCTTATTGAAATAAAAAAATATCTATATACAATGCTGATCTTTAGCTCTCCTATCATAATAAAATATGTCACAAAAATATATTATATTTTTTTCCAAACATGATAGGTGTAACTTCTAAATAAGTTAGAATAGCTATACTGATTAGTAGAAAAATAATAATGTTTTATATTGGAAAAATAATAAAATGAACAAATAAACCAAACTTTATAATAAGCTCTCCTCCAAGCTCCTGTTTATAACTTGATTAAACCAATCACCAATAATTAATTTTTATCCTAAATAAAAAAAAATAAAGAATTTAATCTAGCAAATCATCATCAGTCAAAAGAATAATGTTGAATGAATAATAAGGGAAAATAGGAAGAAGTGAAAGTTACTGATAGATCATGTACCAGAGAACTTCTTTTATGTCAAAATCAAAAATCATATATCTACTAGACAAAACTAAAGGAAGGAAAACAAATGAGATAAAATTTCAAATCATTAATGGATCAATTCACATAAAAAGGCAATGAAACCAAACCCTCAAGAGTGGCCAGTGTTATAGTCTGTCATTCTTATAAAATCTCTTTTTCCAGACTATGCAAGCTACCTAGTAAATTGACCTATAACTCAATTTTCATAGTAGGAAGCAAGATATATTGGCTAATAATTGAAATAGAGAATATTTAAACAAAAAACATACACTTCTTAACAACACACAGAGGTTAATAAGGCACGAAAATCACATTGACAGCAACCAAATTTTCTACAGAACATAAAAGTAATGTAAAGCCAACAACTTGACATAAATAAGCATTAAGATAAAACTAACTATTCTAAAATCACAACCTTGTTCATGCAATAACAAACACCACAAATCTTCTATTAAGAAAAGTAAAATATGGAATCAACCAAGCTCAACTCATACATATTTATGTGAAATGTGACCAGAAATGACTGTTTTGGAAAGAACAAAATTCCCATGGTACATTTTGCTGCAATGCTTTAAGAATCATAATGGAGTGAGGAAGAATGAACACAAAACTATTATGGGACTTAAGAATGGGTTAAAAAGGATGCTCACTGTCATGTTAGTTAATTGGGTGGAGAATGTCGTTGGTCATTTCATATGATTTTAGGTGTCCACTTTGATTTTATTACAATGACTTTATAGCTTCCAACAGCCTACAAAAATAGATCTTAAGAAATAAGAGCTGTTATTACTATATGATAAGTAAGAAATTAAATGCAGATAAAAAACACATAACATCAACAAATGTGTAAAAATAATTATAGTAGCTAAGTTTGAGCAACCAAAATTAAAAACAAATTAGTAAGTCTTACCAATATAATAAAGGGACCTAAAAAACATAGAGAATGTAAATAACCATTATAAACCATCAACCGGAGTAAAAGAATGATTCAACCAATCTATATTTAAGAATTATAAAGAATGCCCAGAAACAATAAACAAGAAATAGAGATTATAGTAGACGAGCAGACGATTCCAATGACCTATCAAATGGAAAACAATACAAATCCATAAGACTTAAAAACAAAACAGAATAACAATGAACATATAATGTACGAGAACATAACTATTTAATGACTCCACATCTGCTAAACTAAAATGTACCATAAACTAATTACAAATCAATAACATCCCATTATTAAAAAAATATGAAAAAAATGACATAAATTAAGCTTAAATCATGCAAACACCAAGAGAAAATTGCAAAATAAAGAATATAAAATAACATCAGAATATAAAAGAAATGGCCAGCATTCACAACTCACTAAGGATGAAATGAAATGAAAAATAAGAAATAGTTACTAATGCACATCCCCAATACCTTACTGAACAATAAATGAAAAAAATTAGTGAATCAGATATTTAAGAAAATGAGTCAAAGAAAAGGAAAAACCAATTGATACTTGACCAGCAACAAAAATAATGATTTTGCACATTTGGAATGAATTAAAAAAACCAAAAATCAAAGCTGTTGCAACAAAATTTCCCCAATTCTTTATTATTCAAACCATTACATGATGCAAATCTAAACTAGTGAAGAATATAAATTAGAGGCAAAAGTGTAAAATCATACTTACACACTGTTAGATGCATCAATTTCAGCACATGAAGTGTGTTGTGCAAGGCAAAAACCATCTTTTTTTCTATTATCATTTTACTTCAAGAAAAAGTAACAGTGACCATAAGTTGATTAATATCTGTCAGAACTTCTATATTAGGAAACACACACACATATAGTCAACATTATAATTCAAAATCCTTAACTTGCGAGCACCGGTATGGATTTTTCCTTCTTAACATGCAAAGTTTTGTTGAATGATGCCTTCCTAACATTCACATTATATTTGGCTAAACACTTAGTGGAATGGATTGAAGCATCATACTTCTGAATATAATTCTTGAAAGGAATATATTTGCAATATGTATTCAACAGTCTCGAAAGCCAAAATCTGTAATGAAAAGCTTATATGTAAAATACACGAAAGTGAAAGTAAATAACCATTCATGAATACATTGGCTATGGAGGAGTCATTATGAAGATGACGAAGAAACATGTCCGAAAAAGTCACTACAACCAAGTAAAAGAACCAAAAAACACATGAACCAAATTGATTCATATAATAGTGGAATATCAAATTACCTTTCTTAGCCAAACCTAAAAAGTGTTCCAACATAAAAAATAGGTCTAAGAACTTTAATTCACTCCTAAAATCAAATATGGAGAAGTTGAAGTATATTGAAAAACCAACACCTCTCACAGTGGGTGCGATTTTTTTTCTCTATTTTTTTCCCCGAAAGAGGCACAAAATTTTATACACGTGAAATGAAAAAATATCAAAACAAAATAAAAAAGATTACCTTCAACAGCAACAATGGATGAATCAAAATAGCTTAAGTTGTAGGTAAAATGAATGCTTGTCCATAGCTGCGAGTGAAGTATGGCACATGAATTAATGTTTGTTTATAGCTGCATTTGTTTCTTTCTGAAACCAACCAAAATGGCTGACCACCCTAAAGGTTTTGCAATTTCTCTTTTGTGCTCCATCTGATTTTTCCAGTAGGCTCTGTGTCACAATTCCATCATTGTTGTTGTTAGTTTCATCAATGGTCTCTCCAATTTGCGTGTTATCAGCTAGTTAGAAGAATAACTTTGTGGTGGGTTTTTTAGTGGGTTAGATAAAGTGATTTATTTTCGTTCCTCATATCAGCCCTCTCTAAAAAAAATGAATAGATTTCAACCAATATAGAAGAAAGGAAATAAACCCTTACCTAGGGTTTAGACAACGAGGCCTTTGCTTAGTTTGTACTTGAACCTTTCTCAATCATCTATGAGGTGAAGGGCAAGTAAATCTTGAAAAGTGTAGGAGTGGGAGGGTTTGACTACATAGGAGTAGGTGAAGGGAAAGTGATGAAGAATGCAACTGACCAAAGAAGTGGGTATATTAATTGGTGGGAATGAACATGAAAACATCAGCAAGAAAATGGGCTCCAATAGGAAATCATATGGGACTGAGTGAATTTTGGGCCGGGCTCACACTATTACAGCTATTTTGAGGAATTGTCCTAAAGAGAATTATGCTTTGTATAATAGCATAATAGGCGACTGAGGTTTTTTTTATAAAAGATTGGCTAAAGTAAATATTTTCCTAAATTATAGTGCTTATAAAGGAATTTAATCAAGTTTGAAAAAGAAGCAAAATATATATACATTTAAATTTTAGGAAAATTAAGTATTTTACTATTTTACGAAAGCCCTTGCCCCTGTTAGCTCCTTTTAAATCTTCCCCTGATTATATGACACTATTTCTTAGAGTCTTATCCTAAATCAATGTAGTAACTTTTTAACTGCTACTCTAACTTGTTATTGACAATCATTTGAATTCCTAAAGGTTTTGTTTAGTAGGCAAAATCTGCTACATTTTATCGAGTCTCTCAAATATTAAAAACACTATTAATGTAAAAGGTATCAACTGTAGTAAGTAATGTTATCCTACCAATTAAGCTTCAGATAGTTATTAGCTAGAAATGATCAAGTTCTTGTTTGATTTTTATTACTCTATAGAGGTAATCTAAATAATACATTAAAGGATATGGGGAGCAGCAGGTTATGGCGAGTGTCCATACTTTATACTATTAATTTTTTTTAAGTTATATAAGTTAAAAAATTAATAAAAAAATTTTGACCAAATTATCAATTTTTTTTATTTTTTGAGCTTAAGTCTCAATTCTCTCAACAACTTCTAATGTAGTTTGTAAAACCTCTAGGTTTTAAATATAAGTGGTGGCATTCATATCAAAATATTGAGCCCCTATTGGGCCTAAACATCATCTTAAAGAAAATGAGCCCATTAAGAGTTTAAAACTTAGTCTGATCATAAAGAATAGATGTCCTAGATCTAACTGTTCAAGAGATAACTGCTTCATCTAATGGTTCTAAATCTCAAGGCACACTATCCCAAAAGCCTATATAAAGGCATTCATGATCACATTTCAGGTATAAGATCACTTTCCTTGGTATTTGCACCACACTAGAATCATTATTAACTTGAGCCTCAGAATATCTTTTGCAGGTCTCCACGCTTTCCTTGCCCAAGTGTACTCGTGTGACGAACCAAGCTTTTGGACCTTCAGATCGTTTACTGAGGAAGGTGCATCATCATTTGGTGCCCACCGTGGTTTATCCATGAGTAGACACTTGGACACTACTACTCCTGGAAAGGAAGCGTAGCATCCGGATACTCAGCCTGATCTTCTAGACAAGATGGCAGGGAAAGTCCTCTTTATTGATGACACAGAAGGAGCAGAGGGTAACACCTCAGCATCCACATCACCAAGTCGAGCACTCAACAATGAAAGTGGTAAGGCAGACATAACTTTCCACCAAAGACATTTGATACAAAATACCCATTTCCTCAAAAGAGCAGAGTTTGAAAATATGAATGCCCAATGGACAAGCAAGCTAGATTCCGTCATGGCCATCATGGCTAAGTATTTTGCGCAGCCCCTTTAGTAAGTACAGGCACCGCCCATACCTTGGAGCAACTTTCATTATCTATACACACAAGGTGTCCAATCCCACAGTAAGGGTATATGCATTAGAACCCAGATCCAGAGCCAGATAAGGGAAGTCCCCAACTTTCCCTTTCCTAACATCGATACCTCAACCCCTGGGGGGCACGCTCCAACATCACTCAAAATCCCACCAACTTTTACAGCTCCGCCATCCCAGCAGCCCAAACCTTCATTTAAGCATGCCGTCATTCCGCCATCTAAAGAATTCCTGCCAGGGCCTATCCCACCAATAGCAAGGGTGCCTCCAAAGATTTCATTTCCCTCTAACCTGGAAGACAATAGTCATTCAACTTACGCACATTATTATCGGCCTGGTGTTTCATACCAGACTGCCTCCGCCATGTCAATAGCCAGTATACCCCCACTGGCACAACAAGCTTACTTTGCATCTCTGTAACAGCCCATGGCCAATACCTCAGACACGGCCACAGTAGCACCGCTTCAAGTCGCTCAAAACACCATTACTCAGATGTAACGGCAAATACAAAATCTAACTTGGACAAGTCCAAGGAAGCAAGAAAGGCACTAATTTACTGTTAAACTCATAAATAAGCCAATATTGAAGAAAATGAAAGTCCCTCACTTTGAACCATATGACGGGACTGGGGACCCGATGGACCACCTGAGCCATTACGAAAATATTATGGCTCTAGTTGGTTTCTCAGATGCGGCTATGTGTCGAGCCTTTTCAACAACACTCATGGGGGGTACCCGAACATGGTATTCCGATCTTGAAGCAAAATATATAGGTTCATGGGACGACCTCAACAAGGTATTCACAGACTATTTTTTTGGGAGGAAAGCCTGCATGTAGGTGCCAACTCACCTTTTTGCTGTAAGGCAAAACAAGGGGGAATTCTTAAGAAGTTACATAGACCGTTTTAACAAAGAAGCATTAAAGGTGCCTAATTTGGCCGAAAATGAGTTTGTACTCTTAATGGCTGGGGGACTTCAGCCAGATTCAAAATTTGCCAAAGAATTGGTGAAAAGCCCACAAAAAAAGATGTAAGA
Organism: Aquilaria sinensis; assembly: GCA_005392925.1. Taxonomy (NCBI): domain Eukaryota; kingdom Viridiplantae; phylum Streptophyta; class Magnoliopsida; order Malvales; family Thymelaeaceae; genus Aquilaria; species Aquilaria sinensis. The sequence continues at coordinate 69,951 of SMDT01000809.1, forward strand.
GTTCTTGCAAAGAGCTTCAGAGTTCATGAATGCTGAGGAAATTGTGGCACTTAGCGTGGAATAATGCAAAAGGAAATCTATGCAGGTAAACTATCAAGGGCCTGTTAAAAGGCAAGGGCATGATGGGAGATCATGGCCACATCCTAACTTCTCTCGGAGGGAGTACACAAGTGAAAGCTGGGAAAGAGTAAAGTTCACACCATTCACAGCCCCGAGATCAGTTTATTCTCCATGCTATCCAATATAAAAAGTATCTTAAGTAGCCAGAAGCCAAGAAAGGCAAGCAGATAGGCCCTAGAGTAGAGCACTATTATGAATTTCACAACATTGTCAAGCATGAGACCGACAATTGAGACCGACAATTGTAGATTGCTCAATGAGCAAATTGAAAAATTTATTAAAGAAAGGAAGTTCAACAAGTACATCAGACACTATAGAGATTGCAGCAATAAGGCTTGTAAAGAAAACTCCACATTTAAGAAGAAAGATGACGATGAGGATAAAGATAACTAGGGCAGAGGAAAGAAGGACCACTATAACAACAAGCCAACAAAAGCAACAATCCATCATATTGCTAATGAGGTTACCTCTGAAAAAGGAAGGGAACATGTTGCTCTAGAAATCCTCAATCACTCATAGAACCTCAGGACTTATTGTCAATGCAGTAATAGTCAGGCACAGAGTTGAAAAGCTTCTACTAGATATGGGAGTACCTCCTAGCATTCTCTACCAGTCTATTGTTGAAAAGATGACGTTCGACAAAGCAAGGATCAAGCCCCATTATCATCAGATCAAGGGACTAGGAAACGAGCCTTTACCAATAGTGCGAGAGTTCGTGCTTCCAGTAACATTTAGGGACGGAGAGGAAAAGGAAGTTACAAAAATAGTCAAGTTCAAGATCATTGATGTGCCTGCAACCTACAATGGTTTGATCGGATTCTACGCTATGCAAGAATTTGACATCTGTATCAGGCCCAAAACATTGGAAATAACCCTCCTGACCAAAGATGGAATGACAATTATCTCCCCCAGCATAACAGAGACAATCTCGACAATCACTTGGTTACATAATCCTGATAACCTAGATATGCAAACCCAAGAGAAGGAAAAAAAAAGGAACACTTGTGGAGGTAATGAAAGAGATAATCTTCAACGATGTAGACCCTAACAAAAAGATCAAGGTAGGAACTACCCTTGGCGAAGAAGAGAAAGAATAGTTGATTACTTTCCTCAAAGACAACTATAATGTCTTCGTTTGGTCAGCAAAAGACATGCCAGGAATTGACCTAGCAGCATTACCCACAAACTTAACATTATACCAAGAAGGCACCCAATTCAGCAGAAGAAGAGGAACCTCGAACCAGAAAAAAAAGTAGCTGTTAAGGCAGAGGTAGAGAAGCTCCTAACTGTAGGTTTTATAAAGGAAGTCAAATATCCGGATTGGGTCTGTAATGTTGTAATGGTTCCAAAGACCACCGGAGGGTGGTAAATGTGTAATGACTTTACAGATCTTAATGAAGCATGTCCTAAGGATTGTTACCCCTTGCCTCAAATTGATGCCATGGTTGACGCCTCGGCATCTCACGAAATGCTTAGCTTCATGGATGCCTTTAGTGACTATAACCAAATCTGAATGCATCCAGATGATGAAATTCACACTACCTTTATGACAGACCAAGGTCTATTTTGCTTCACTAGAATGCTTTTTGGCCTTAAAAATGCTGGTGCTACCTACTAATGGCATATGAATAAAATTTTCAAAGAGCAAATCGTTAAAAATGTTGAGGTCTATGTAGATGACATACTAGTTAAGACCAAGCAAAGACAAGATCATATTGCAGACCTAAAGGAAACTTTTAATGCCTTGTAAAAATACAAGATGAAACTTAATCCAGCCAAGTACGCTTTTGGGGTAAGCTCAGGAAAATTCCTAGGCTACATGGTCATTCATCGAAGCATAGAGGCCAACCCAGAAAAAGTAAAAGTAGTACTTGACATGGCTTCACCTAAGGACATTAGAGGTGTACAAACATTAGCTGGAAGAATCACAGCCCTTGGAAGGTTTCTGGCATGATTAGCTAGGAAATGCCTCCCATTCTTTCGTGCACTAAGGAAGAAGGAGAACTCACCTTCATTATGGGATGAAGAATGTCAAAAAGCCTTCAACCAAATTAAGGGTGAATTAGGTTGCTTGTCTGTCCTTAACAGCCCACGGATAGGTGAACACCTTATATGTTACTTATTAGTTACTTAAGAAACAGGAGCGGTAGCCCTCGTGCAGGAAGAATAGGGAACCTAAAACCCAGTATACTTTGTTAATCGAGTCTTTCAAGGGGCAGACCCCGAATATCCTGAAGTGGAGAAAATAATACTGATGTTCATCACTACAGCAAGAAGGCTTCAACCATACTTTCACTCTCATCTCATAATTGTGCCCACTTCATATCCATTGCGGCAAATCATAGGAAAGCCAGAATTGTCAGGAAAACTTACAAAATGGAGCATGGAGCATGGAGCTCACTGAGTTTGACATCAAATATGTCCCCCGACTAAATATCAAATCACAAGCTTTGGGAGACTTTATCTCTGAATGCACTCCTCACCAGACCACAGATGTGATAAAGAATGAATAACACATACGGATGGCTCATCTAATTTTAAAGGTTGTGGCATTAGAATAGTCCTAGTAAGCCCGAATTGAGGTAAGGACAGACCATGCTTTCAAGCTTAACTTTAAGGCCACAAATAATGAAAAAGAGTATGAAGTGGCCATCACAGCATTGTGAATATGCAAGAACCTAGGAATAAATGAGGTTCCGAAGTGACTCCCAAATAGTCACCAAACAAGCTCAATGAGACTATAAAGCCAAGGTACCAGCCATGATTGATTACCATAAGACGTAAAAAAATATGATGGCAACATTCAAGAATGTGACCATTGGAAATATCCCGCGAATTGAAAACAGTCAAGTAGATGCTCTAACTAGAGTTGCTTCAACATTTGAAGCACCCACAGATATTCACATTGATGCTATCGAAAAGCCAAGTATTTGTGAAAGTGTAGTCATAGTCATCTCGCAAAGTGAAATTATGGGATGGATGCACCCAATAAGGAGTTACTTGTCCACAGGTCAACTTTCAGAGGAACCTAAGGAGGTGACCAAGCTAGAAAAAAATGCCACTAAATTTTACCTATCCGAGGACGGCACACTATATTTTCAGTTTTTCACAGTCCCATATAGAAGGTGTCTTTCGGCAGAAGAGGTGAATTATGCGCTAAGAGAAGTTCATGAAGGTGTTTATGGGAATCATATTAGTGCCAGGAATTTAACCAGAAACTCATCCTTTAGGGATATTATTGGCCTATGTTAGCAGAGGACGCAGCCAAGTTTGTCAAGAAGTGTGACAAATGTCAAAGGTTTGCCATAATATCAAAAAAACATGGGGAACAAATGACTATAATTACTACTCCATGGCCCTCTGCAAAATGAAGGTTGGACATCCTTGGACCATTTGCGTCTGCCTCAAGGGGGAGAAAATACTTAATAGTTACCATTGATTACTTCACTAAATGGGTTGAGGCGAAATCCTTAGCAAAAATCAAAGAGTAGAAGACAAAAGATTTTGTATGGCAACAAATAATATGTAGATTTGGCATCCCATGGCAGATTGTCACCAACAATAGCACACAACAAATAGGAAAGAAGCTCTTCAAGTTCCTAGATGAACTAAATATCATCCATTGCAGAACCTCGATAGTGAGGCCACAGTCCAATGGCCTTGTGGAATTCGCCAACAGATTCATTTTTGAAGCTTTAAAGAAGAAGCTAGATCAAGCCCCTGGAGCGTGGGTGATTTGATCCCAGAAGTCCTTTGGGCTCACCGAATAACATATAAGACCTCTATAAAGTAAGAGAAATGCCTTTCCGTTTAACATATGACACTGAGGCTATAGTACCAATGGAAATCGGCCTCCCTAGTTATAAGGTTCTTCATTTGAATGAAGAGGCAAACGATGAAAAGCTAAGGATCAACCTAAATAAGCTGGATGAGCTTAGGGAAGCTGCTGAAGTAAGGACTTCGGTTTATAAAGAAAGAGTGGCCAAGTATTATGACTCCAAGATCAAACCAAGACACTTCCGGGTGGGAGACTTGGTGTTGCGACAAGCAGAAGCCTCTCGACAGGAATTGAACAGAGGAAAGTTCAATCCACGATAGAAGGGACTTTATGTTATCAAAAAATTCATTGGAAAAGAAGCATATAGACTTAAGCACTTAGATGGCACAAAAGTACCAAAAACATGAAATGTCGATGTCCTAAAAAAATATTACCAATAAGACAAAGTGCATTCAAGACATAGTGTCGCATAGGAAAATGCACATCTTAAGATAAGGTAAACACAACATAAAGAGCCTACAGGTGGCACACAAAGTCAAGAAGATGTAAAACATTAAAAATAAAAAGAAGAGTAATAAGTCTTCAAGAAAACAACAACCGAGGCATAATTCGAGGAAATCCGAAGATAAAAACCGACTACATTATTAGAAAAAGGTGAGAACCAGCATGTCAGTTCTCATTGATGTCATCGGCATCGTTACCCTGCACCAAAAACCCAGCTGAGGTAGCATAAGAGCTAGAATGAACCGACTTGAGAACCTTCAGTGACTTCCCAGCGGTCTGGCCTCAACCTACTTTTTTTTTCTTCAAATGACTTTTACGAGTGACAGGAACATGACCAGTCAGAAGGGGTCCACGCAATCCCTCTGAAAGTTGGTCATAAAGGTTCACTGAGTCCAACGTTAGGTGACCATCACCATCTAATATGTCAGGAAGTTGTGACAGGTAAGATAAATTTATTCCTTGGTAAACATGAGACAACACTTTCCTGGAATCGTTGATGCCTTCAAGATAGGCACCCTTAACATTGGAAAATGCCTCATTCAACTCTTGTTCCTTAATAATCAAGGAAGCACAAGCACATTTCAGCTCATCTGCTGGGGTTACGAGCTCCTCTTCTTTAGATGTTAAAGAATCCTATGCCTCGCTCAATTGCTTCTCAAGCTGACCCTCACGAATCTTCATTTTCTTTTCCCAAGAATGGAGTCGTTGAAGTTCCTTGGACGACTCCGCCAACTTTCTCTCTTTCTCTTGAACCTCAACATTATGGTCATCCAGAGCCTTGACACATTCATAAAGAGTAAGTGAGCGAGTAAGAACCTGCATATGGCAAAAAAAAAAAGTCAATACTTTCATACAAGCAAGTTCAGGACTAAAAAGTAAAGAGAAACAAATAGATAAATGAACTTTAAAGTCATGCTGAATGACGTTAGCCGCGAGGCTAGCAAAGGAAGAAAAAGATTGATTAGCTGTATCTATATGGAGCACTCCAACCATCTCTGATATTGCCGCAATATCAGGAGAATTAACAGAAGAGCTCGACTTCTTTACCTTACCCTTGCACTTAGCTGGAGGAGCAATTGGGGCAAAAGGAGCGGTGGTCGCCAAAACAACGGAAGGAGGAGGAGGAACCTCAGAAGAGGTTTGCGGCCTCTCAACAGACTTAGCACGCGCAAAAGCCTTCTTAATAACAGCCTTGGCTTCCATTTTCTTTTTCTTTTTTTTCACCTAAGATAACAGAGAGAAGTTTTCTTCAGATCGAGGAACACCGAATGTTGCGAAGGAAAAAATGAGAGAATAAGGTGACAATTAGGAAAAAGTGGTTAACAGAAGAAAATACTACACACCATAAGTTGATAAAAACTCTGGGGTTATACATCCATCAGTTTGGGCATAGCCATTATCGCCCACCACCTCCCTAAGTAATTTGAATGACAACTCTTCCTCTTCGAAACGTTGAGAAGGAACAATTTTATTAAGATCTTATTTCTCACAAACGTTAAAAACTCGTGCCTCAGTAGGAAATGATCAAGCCCCATCCTTTGACTTAAGTAAAAAGAATCTACCCTTCCAACCTTTAATGTTACTAACTCCACAAGTAATAAGATGACTTTTTGGGTGAAATACGTACCAACCACCTTGGAAGGATTGAAGACGGAAAAATGATTGAAATAGGGGCATGGAAGGCTCTATACTAAGATTTTTAGTAACAATGACAAAAGATATTATGTATCTCCAACTATTTGGAAAGTACTAAAAAGGGGGAATGAGAAAATAGTTTAGGAGGTCAAAGATAAATGGGGAAGATGATAAGGAGAAACCAACTTTGAATTGATCCAATAGAAGGGAAGAAATCCGTCAGCAAGGGTAACATTAAATCAATCACCAGGAGAAAGTAGACAAATTTCATAAGAAGAAGGTATGTTGCAGAAGCAACAAAAAAAGTCAACTTGCCAGTACTCTAAGGAAAAAATGACATCTCAATGATTTAACAGGCCCTTCCAATCAGGTTTGGGGTCAGAAAATTCTTCCTCTTGGTCGTGCATTAGCTTCCCAAATCCTTTCCTAACCTTTAACTTACCCAATCCAGCTTTCCCGTCGAGTACCTCACTTCATCTGAGAGTGGAGCGAAATTCCCTGGATTAGCGATAGTTAGTAAGTGTAAAGGAATAGCAATGCCATATGGTATATCTAGGAGCTTGGAAGGGTCTGCCCCAACACTAGTAACAGGGTCTAATATAGTGTCCCCTGCAACCTCGGTAGGGGTTCCCTAAGAACTTTCACTACCACTATCTAATGAAAATAACTTGTCAAAGAAAGAAGACATACCTACTAGAAAAAGTACTAACTACCAGGCAACAAAAGCAAGCACAACCAAAGACAGAGAATTTAGATGAAGGAGGCAAGCCTTCAAAGACCAAAGTGAAGAATAAGGGCAACATCCTCCACCTTTTATAGAGAAAGAAAGTAAAGAAATGGTTTCTTAGGTCATTTAATACTTTGGAAGGCATTAAATAACTTTTTTAAAAAGTATAACACTAGCTATAAGTAAGAAAAAACACTTGTGGAGGTAGTCAAAACAAGGCGCCGGTGGTCAAAGTAAAAATGAGTGTGGCGACTGCACTTGATAAGAAATAAAGACGAAGGTGACAGTGGTCAGCTCATGCCTTAAAAAGATAGGTGACGGCAGTCAGCCAGAAATGGTAAGGAAATAAGGCGATGGTGGTCAGCCCATGTTTTAAAAAGAGAGGTAACGGTAGTCCACCAGAGATGTTGAGGAAATGAGGTAACGGTGGTCACCCCATGTCTTAAAAAGATAGGTAACGGTAATCCACCAGAGATGTTGAGGAAATAAGGTGACGGTGGTCAGCTCATGCCTTAAAAAGAGAAGTGATAATAGTCGGCCAGAAATGTTGAGGAAATAAGGCAACGATGCTCAGCCTATGCCTTAAAAAGAGAGTTGACTATAGTCAGCCAGAGATGTTGACGAAATGAGGCGACGGTGGTCAGCCCATGCCTTAAAAAGAGAGGTGACGGTAGTCAGCCAGAGATGTTGAGGAAATGAGGCGACGGTGGTTAGCCCATGCCTTAAGAAAAGAGGCGACGATAGTTAGCTAGAGGTTGTGAAGAAATGAGGCGACGGTAGTCAGCCTATACCTTAAGAAAAGAGGCGACGGTAGTTAGCCAGAGGTGGTGAAGGAATAAGGCGATGATGGTCAGCCCATGCCTTAAGGCAAGGAGACGACGGGAGTCAACCAAATGAGAGAAGAAACAAGGCGACGGTAGTCAATCTATGCTGTGAAGAGTAGAGGTGATGACAAAAAAAATAAATAAAATAAAAACAAAAACAAAAACAAAAAAAAAAAGTGACGATAAATCCACAAGATTATAAGAAAAAGAGGTAGCGGTAGATCCACGATAGTAAAAGAGAAACAAAAGGCTCCAGGCGGCGGTATATTCGTCGAGTGAAAGTTTTTATTTTTCAAAAGTTATTTATGAAAAAGTATCCTTTTTAAAGATATTTCCAAAAAAAGTACTTTTAGAAATATTTCTAAAAAAATATCATTTTTAGAAGTATTTCTTCATCAGGGATATCCCAAAAATATTTTCCTAAACTGGAAATACCTTTAAAAAGGTTATTTATCTTCCTTTTGCTGAAAAATAAAAAAGTATCATAAGCCTTTATTAGAGCTTTATCATGCCCTGTTAAGGCTGGGGGTAAATGGTGGTACCCATTGATAAATGTTAATTTTGTGGTCAAACATGTTGACTTTTTGTCAACTTTGACCACAATTTTCTACCTTACCACTCTATATTTTTTGTCGATTCTTACTTTGATCCTTCATTTTGTAGGTTGGAGAAGCGGACCATAGAATTGGAATGGCACCAGGATGAACGGAACAAAAAATGGGAATGCAAAAGTCAAAGGAATTTATAACTGTGAGGCCTAAGTGCCATAGTTCAAAAGCTTGCTACCTGAAAAACGCACCCTAGAGGCCTAGGCACTAGCTAAGGCCTAAGCCCCAGGCACTTGCAAGTCTAGAGGCCCAGGCACTCAAGCACCCCCTCCTGGGGCCTAGGTGCCAGAGCACCTGTGAGCCTGGAGGCCTAGGAGCCCAAGAACCCCATCCTGAGGCCTAGGCGCCAGTCACCTGGAAAAGTGGTCCCCTATCTCAAATTTGAACTCAAGCTTGTTATTGCCCAAGGATTTTTATCCAAATGGTTTAGTGAGTGAAAGAGACACCTCCAAGGGGTAGAAGAACCTGGAACCTAGCAAAATAAGGGAGCTTCATCTTCATCTTCTCATATTAGACTTAGGTTTTTTATCACCAATTTTTGCATTTCTTCACCTTCCTTGGGAGCACTTGTGAATTCTTGCTTGGAGAAGGTTTGGAAAACTTGAAGACTTGTAGGAGTCTTGAGGAATCAAGCATCTAGAGTCTATTGGGTTCCTTCTTTCCTTCTTTTATCTTGTATTTAGACATGGATGCTTTTTTATGTATTTTCATGTTTATGTTTAGTTTGATTATAGAGTAGTTTTCTCTACACTTTTTATAGTTGTAGCTACTTGAATTGGTTATGTTGGTTGGATTAATGGCTATTCGACTTTAGTTTTCCTCCATTGCTTGTTTGCTCTTCTCCTTGAGCTTATTGTTGTGTTGATTGATTAAGGGCCCTAGTCAATTGCACCTTAGATTTTTTTTAAACTCTTGGAAAAGATTAAAAGGAATTAGAATTAGGAGAAGAGTGTAGTGGCCATGGGCTTGTTGGGAGACTAGTGTAGGACACTGTCACGCCCCCAAACCCACCCTAGGAGTCTCGGGATGATGACACGCCGCATACTCAAGAAAATAATTTCCCTAAGCATGCAAGGCTACATATTCCAAATAATTCCAAACTTATAAAATTCTCTTATGAGAATAAGTGGCAGAGCAACTACAATTTTTGAAATTGGAATATAATTCATAAGATATTAAAGCTCTAAAGAATAAAACAAAATCCAAAGAGTTTTCTAAACATAAATAAGTTTCTAATAGTAGTACTAACGAAATACTTTTAATTGTCTTGAACTGCTGCTGGTCTTGTAGTCGCTCCCTCTAGCTAACTTGAACTACTCCTGATCTGTGTGAAGGGGTAAAAACGGGGTGAGCATAAATGTCTAGCAAGTGGCGGATTTTGAAAACAAAAATACAATATACAAAATACATAGGGATCAAGTAGAAAATAATTCTTGTAAAAATAATAACATAAACTTTAGCAGAAGATATTTGAATAGTCAGAACATAATCAATGTAATAGCAATTTTAAGAGCTGAGCAAATAATATTTGTAAATAAAATCATTAACCAAAACAGAGCAGTTCAGAGCAGAATAGTAGAACAGAAATTCAGAGCATAGTGGGTGGGGTGATCACTGTGACTACACTTAAACCGCTGTAGTGCGTCCAGAATCTTCTAAGAATCGCCAACGATCGAGCGCCTTGAAGGGCTAGTCCTAAAAACAATGCACTGCGGAACAGAACGGAACAAAATACCCTATGTAGAGGGTCCAAAACTACACTTTCCCAGTAGTACGGGCACAGAACCAACACCCACTAAAACGGAGTCAAAATAGAAATTCAGAGCATTACGATTGTTATAGAATTTCAATACAAAACATCACAATCAAAATATACCTGATCCCAGCTTATTTAATCAAACATAATATATTACATAAATAAGATAAAATTTGAATAAGTAGATAAACAAGTAAATTAATCAAATACTTGTAAAACAATTTCAGAATAAACTTGTAATTGAAAACTTTTATTCTGATTAAAAATTAATTTAATGCAAAACAACTTTAAATCAAAATATTGAAAAAATTACTAAATTGGAAAACTTAGCACTTTGAAGAAATAATATATATATATATATATATATAATATCAAAACAATTTAATTTTTAGAATAGTAGTAGCCACTTATCTCAAAATGCAGCTTTCAAACTCCTGAAATAATTCTTTAGCTGCCTAAAATAATTATGTAAAAGTTTATATCAAAACATAATCAATTCAAGAAATAACCAAAAATCACTTGCTGACAGTGACATAAATGAATGTTTCTGGAATCTAAGAATTTTCTGAAGTATTGTTAGAAGTCTTAGGGGCTAATGCTGTAATTAACCCGATTACTTTCCCAGCTACAAGCTTTGCGGTGACCAAAATGTAACCATTTAAACTATAGGATGTCGATAAACTTTCATCAAAACCTAAAAGACCTACACTGTTATTAGCACAATTTGTTTCCAGAAACACGATTTTTCATCTTCTCCGATTCACACTTCTGCTACTCTCCAATTTCCACCATGCCCAGCCAAAATCTCCCCAAAGTTATTTCTAATCCATTCGAAATAATCCTAATAATTAATTGACTCTTTCAATCATTGAAATAAATTATCAATCAACCATAACCTTAACTTAAATCTCTCTTCAATTTCAAAGAAAAGTTAGCCTATGTATTGAAAAATAACTAACAATTACTCACCAAAGATTCTTCCTTTGCTGAAAAAAATTCATAGGTTGCTTTCACTTGATCATCGATTGATGATCTCTTCTTCCACTCCTTCAATACAAAAAAATATGTAGACGAGAAAGTGAGAGAAATACGCAACCCTAACTTTTTCTTATTCCCCCCTTTTAAAAACTTCTTTCACGGCTCTGTTTTCAACTTTCTACTATTTGTGCCATATAGGTCTTTTTTTATTTTTTTTCTTCTCTTAGGCCTTAACCTAAATACCCAAAATCATAAAATAGACTAAATTTGGTTGGATCATTACAGATACTAGGTGAAGGTAAATTGAACTTGTAATGCCTCTCTTAAACTAGCAATTTCGATGAGAGTCTATTCTAGTATAAGCTTGGGAGAGTGACCCTTTCACTTAAGAGAGTAAAGGCCTAATTAGTTAACTTCACTTATAAGTAGAAAAACCAAACTATTAGCCTTAATTTACTAGCTAACCAAGTCAAACAGTGAAAACCATAAGAAGTGTGTTTTGTTAATTCACTAGAAAACCTCTAATTTGCATTGTGTTTATTGTTCTTGTTTAGTAGTAATTTAAGTAGAGTTGCAAACCTAGTTATTTTCATAGTGAGTAAATCATCAATTGTTGCTTGTTTAGCTAAAGTGATTCTCAAGGTAGTGGTAATTAACAAACAATATAAATCAATCATCGTGGGATCGATACTCATTCACCCCATCTACACACGTCCCGTGCTCTTGCGGATTAGGGTTGGAAAACTCACAACACCCATATCAAAAGATTGGGCCTCCATTAGGTCTAAACATAATCTTAAAGAAAATGGGCTCATTAAGAGTTTAAAGTTCAGTCTGATCACAAAGGACAGATGTCCTAGATCTAACGGTTCAAGAGATAACTACTTTATCTAATGGTTCTAAATCTCAAGGTACACTATCCCAAAAGCCTATATAAAAACATTCATGATCATATTTCAGGTATGAAATCATTTTCATTTGTATTTGTACCACACTAGAATCATTATTGACTTGAGTGTCAGAGTATCTTTTGCAGGTCTCCACGCTTCTCTTGCCCAAGTGTATTCGTGCGACGAATCAAGCTTCCGGACCTTCAGATTGTTTATTGAGGAAGGTGCATCATCAATAAGCAAATTATCATCTATGATTCACAAAACTGTCATAAATGTCATTCCTGTTTCAGGGGTATGTTAGTGAGTTTACCATGTAAAAAATATTCCATATGATTACCTTTTACCATGATGAAGTCGCTAATATGCGAAAGTCTAGCGTGCACATATGTGGATGCATACACACATTGGGTGGTATTAAATGATATGGAGAGATTTTATTAGTTGTGTACTTGTTATGCGAGTATGGAAAATCTTGATTAAATAGGGGGTTTAAGTTTTAGTTAAATAATATTTTGGTATTTTTTCAATTTTCAATTTTTTATTTATGGTAATCAAGGTGTCATACATTTCTTTTCTTCTTATACTGTATTTGTTTTTTCTCTTTTTCTCTATCTTCAATAATTCAATTTGTACTCGTCTTTTTTTTTTTCACTCCATTGTAATACATGGGGGAGCGCACATATTGTCTTGATAATTATGTTGTTGGATTTGAATGAATTTCTAACTGAGGTAGATTTCAGTAAATAATCATAATGGTATGAGGAGGGTGGTGGTGGTAATAGTGTTTACAATGGGGACGATGATGGGGATGACTTTGTCAATGGGTGATGTTGATATTGTTGTTAAAGGTGATCACAATTATCATTTATATTGTGTGTCAATATCATTTGCTAGTTTGTGCATCTTCTATGAATCCTATTTTAGTGTTTTCAAGTTTTTTAGGATGTATGGACGAGGAAGGTGATCAAGTTGTGGTAGAGGAGGGGTTATGTGATAGGGTCAATTGAAAGTATGGTAATGTACTTCATTTGTATTACTTTTCATTGGTTTTGTGTTTGTTGTGATGGGTCGTTGTTGTTATGTGTCTTACATTCGTAAGATGTATTTATCTATCTAAATTATGTATGAAACTAATTTTTGAATATATTATTCATTTTAGTGTGTTTTTTTTATAACTTGTATCTAATTTGGGTATTTTTATGTTTTTTATGAGGAAGACATTCAAGTTATTGCACAAGCGGAAGGAGAATGTGAGGAGACAAATGATGGTATGAAATTGTATTTTATTTGTATTTTTTTATTGTACATACAGATGTTTGTGTATTTTTTTTATCATGCGTGTTACGGTGTTTAATATGTATTTTTCTATTCACAATATATGTAACTATTTATTGATTGTATTAATCAGTTGTTTACTATGGTTCTATGTTCAGGTAGTGTTAAAAAGGCTTCTTTGGAAAGCATTGGATTTGAAAATATAAAAGCTACTTTTGCATTCTTCTGTAGCTATGCCATAGAGAATGAGTTTAAGGTTTATAAGAACAGAGTTCGTAAGAGGCGTGATATTGTATATGTTGCTGAATTTTGCTGTAACTGGTAATGGTCTAAGAACTTAACTAAGAATGATGAGAAAAAAGCTGCATATCAGAAGTATACATTGCGGTGGGGCTATACTGCTCAAATTTGGTTCAAGCAAATGAAGAAAGAGAATGAATCAGTGTTCGACATAATAGGAATTACAATATTCCTTTTATGTTGAATCAGATGCACTATCTGCTGAACATAAGTAAAGAGATTACTATGGAACAGTTTGGGACTTTGATGTCATTAGTGAACAATGGTATCAAAATTATTAATATGTATAGGGTTTTCAACAATGAAGCGGGTGGTTTAGAGCAGTCGGGTGTGATGAAGAAAATGTTGTATGGTAAGGTTACGACGGTAAGGGTAGAGGTTGTTACTAAGGGCAACGCGATATTATTAGTTGACTGCTTTAAAGAATGTGCCAAAGTTGAGTCTGATTTTTTCTATGCCATGAGAGTTGATGATGTAGGGAGGTTGGCCAATTTCTTCTTGCGTAATGGTCAGATAAAGACAAATTACCTTCTTTTTGGCGACTTAGTTTCTATGGATACGATGTACTGGATGAATTGGTATAATATGTTCTATGTGTCAATTGTCAGGGCTAACTATTATTAGCAGAATGTAATGTTTGGATGCGTGTTCCATGTGGAATAGAAAGTAAGGGCATTTGAATGATTGTTGAAGACGTTTTTGAAGAGTATGAATGGAATTAAACTTAAGACATTGTTTTTGGATCTAGACAACACATTTTTAAATGTGTTGGATAGTGTATTCAAGGAAGCCAAGCATAGATTGTGATTTCGACCATGTTTCCATTCTAAGTTTATAAAATGCCCATACAATTATTTAATCGAAATGATGCTAGAACATAGTTGGAGTAAAATGCTTGATGCATTTGCTTTCTCGGATAATACTTGGTTAAAATCAGTTTGGAGGATATGTGATCAGTGGGTTGCATGTCTATGCAGAGATGTTTTCTCGGCATATATTATTTTGTTAGTTTGTTGTGTGCATCTGTGCATTAGTTGTATCTATGGGAATTAAATAATATAAAATTATTGCATATGTGTTAATATGTGTGTTGCATTATACGACATTGTAGTAGAAATATATTATCTTGGAATGACTTTGTATCTTTTTCACTATATTATGTATTGTATGATACTAAGTTGTTAATGTATTTCCTTGTATTGATTTAATTGCTTTATGCACAATGTAATACTTATTTGTTTTATAAATTATTATAGACATACTCATTACATAAAGGAGTGAGAGCACAAAAAATATACTGACTTCGTTTACCAATAAGCAAATAGGTTTGTTTGCTATCTTTAAAGCAATAGAGGTGCGTGTTAAAGAATAAAGGCACAACGAGTTTGAGACAGATTTTAACAACTCCGAATAGTGTTAGGTTTTCCTTCCAAATGATATTTTGATTCATGCATCTACAATTTTAGACTATTCAATGATTTTCAGGAGCAATTTAGTTTTGCATCCAGTGCAAAGCTGCATCTCTTTAGCACAGATTGTAGGGTTGGGTGTTATAATGTGTTATTGGGCTGCCAATATCCTTATGTGTTTTATGTTACACACGACCCATTATTGAAGACCGTTTAATGTTCTTGTAAGTTCTTCAACCAACATGGATTATTGTGTGATTATGCACTATGGGTTTTAGATTTAAGAGGTGAAGAAAAATACCAGATAAGTACATTTTGAAGAGGTGGTCAAAAAATGCAAGGACATACTCTGATGGGTTGATGGGCTTTATGGAAGGACAAAAGTGGTTTCAAAGGTTTTGCTGGCGCATCAACACAATGCATAAGTTCTATAATTTAGTTGCCTATTGCAAGAACGATTTTGCTAATAGGAAATGTTTTGGTGAAGGTTTCCAATTGTTGAAACGTTTTCGTATGTCAATTGTATGAAGATGTGCCCGAGTCTTCTGCTAAAACACATAGAATAAGGTCTAATGTTAAAGATCATGAGTTTATGATAACAAACATATCTAGGCAGAATAGATTCAAAAGTGTAACCAAGAGGTTTCAGACGAAACCAAAAAAGGAAATAGTTTTTTTCCCAAACAATGCCATTCTTGCATTTTTTTTTTTAATTCATAAACTGAAATTCAAACATATCTTTAACTAAGTTTGCTGCCAACCTAATAGATAGCATAAGGAATTGTAAAACGTGCTTACATAGTTTAACACTACTCTTCATATTCGGCTGCATTCTTTGCTTCTCTTAAAACTTCTCCCTTCAATTTGTTTGTCTCATCCTTCAGCAATGTTGCTGCAATGACTCGTCGATGGTCATGGTATCACGATGCCTTGTCCTACATTGTGTTTAAATCATTATAGAAAATATGGATAATAAGTTTTATGCACTTGAGTACAGGATGGGCGAATAGTTAACTTACTAGTCCAAGGTCATTATCAAAATCTCCTAATTCATACAATTCCATATGCTTCATTGCAAAAACCCCATAATCTGTACTTTTGGGCTGCGACAAACAAAAGTCTATGACACCGGAATAGGGTGGGTTTTTAGTTTCATAAGCAGGAGAGTGTGAATCGAGGCTAGGAGTCATGGGTATAGGGTATATTAGTGATTGGGGCTTTTTTGTATGATAACTTCTATTTTTTAGGTAATTGTTCAATCTTCACTCTTCCATATTCAAGCTCCTCATTCTATTTCAAACTCTTCTAAACAGATAACCATGAATAGTGTTATTATGCGTATAAACATGTAGGTGGATAGTCTCAAAACTCCACTAACATACTTTTGCAATGTAAATATGTAGAAAATTAAGTCGTTAAAAAACATGTTTTACTCCTAAGATTTGGTTAAAGTCACACATTCGTGTTTGCAGTTTTTCCAAATCGCATATGAATTAAATGTTACAAGTTGAGAAAGTAAAAAAACACTTTTAAAAATATTATTTATGAAAAAACAGTTATTTCCATTTTTTTCATGCTTGGTAAGCAAAATTTGCAAAGAATAATTAACTTTTTCAAAAAATTATTCGTAAATGAAGTACTAACTTTCAAAACAAAGTATTTGTTTTAGGGAAAAAGAAAGAAGAATTGAAAATGAGGAAAAAAGCGAAGATATTTTAGTTGTTAATCCTTTCTTTTAATGTAAATTCTAATGTTATATTTTTAGCTTCATTTTGGTACCAAGATTTTTTTCCTGAGAGGCTTGGTATAAACAAAAAACAAGGCTATATATGACGTCAGTATTTTACTTTTTCTTCTATGATGCTAATGTTAAAGAAACTTAGGAACAGAAAATGAGAATAATGGCTAATTTTTGTTTGGCCTGATAAAATAAGGCTAATCAGAAGTCGGAACTGTGAAAAACAGTGAAAACTAAGAAGAATAAAAAATACAGCAATTTCAATAATCAATATACTCTCTCTCTCTCTCTCACACACACACACACACACGCACTAGTCTCTCTTGTACCTTTGACAAAATTCCATTCGCAGCTGCACGAGCCCTTCTTTTCTTCCCATTCTCTTGTGCCGCCACCTCTGTTTTATGAGCCTCCACTGCCGCCGCCGCACTCTAGGGTTTCTTTTAACCTTCCATACCCTTACCTTTGCTTTTTCTAGGGCCTTGCGAGCTGGATTCCCTTTCTCTCTCCCTTATCTGCCGGATCTCCTTGCGCCGCTGGTTGAGCGGCTTTGTTGATTGATTAATTTGTCCTTAGGACAGCTTTAAGCGACTGCCTTCTGTATATACCTTTTTCAATCGATTTTTTCTACCACTAGGCTTCGCGTGGTTTTTCTAAGAAGGAAAAATTAGGGAATTGTTTGAATCGTTAGGGTTTTGTGTGGGATTTGGATGGCATTGGGGGACTTGATGGCTTCCCGCTTCTCCCAATCCTCGACGGCGGTGATGTCCAACCACCTCGACGACTGCCCCGATGATGATACCGTATCGACGAGGAGAGACTCGGAAGCCGCCAGTACCAGCAGCTACGCCAATGGCAGCAGTACAACCGCCACCAGCTTGGCTTACCTGCCACAGACCCTTGTTTTCTGCGATCTTCGGCATGAGGCCTTTGAATCTTCCACTCCCACAGGCCCCGCTGATACTGGACTCGTCTCCAAATGGCGGCCTAAGGACCGGGTTTGTATTCTTCTTTCCCTTATTTATGAGAAGCTTGATTTCTATGAATGGGTTTCCGATTCCTCATTTATCATCTTATGCTACATTTTTATGTTTCAACTCCCCTTTCGAATTTCATTTCAATCCCCTATTCGTTTCTTCATGTAGTATGTGCTCGAAGAAACAAATATATTTATAGAGGGTCAAATCTATCAGATCTTGCAGACTGACATTGTTGGATTATGCGCCTTCTGTGTCACCAGATATTGTTTAAGCTAATAGCCCAACAAATGAGTGGTTTCACTCAAATGAGTGTTTGATTAGGTTTTCGAAGGTTTTCTAGGCAATAGCTTTGAACTGTCATTTGTGAGCGACTAAAATTTCATCGGAAGTTCATAGTTCCAAAATGAAATTTGTTTCGTCAGAGTTTATACCTTGACTTAGTTCTTAACATAGTATAAGAAAAAGGGGGACATGCTAGTGCTGCAGCGTAGGTCTACTTCTGGTACTATTGATTGTCTTATTGATCGTTTGATATTGCCTGATGTGAAAAGTAGACTCCAAATGTTGCTGCGAAGAACGGTAGTTCTTTTCCAGGACACTTTCTCACATGAAAGAGTTATTCCACTCAGTGAACAGGAAAATCACCATTAACTGTTAAACCAGAATATCCATGCCAGATGGTTCTGACATATGCTACATGTGTTAAGTGTACAGGCTGCGCTGATATTTATCCTGCTAGGTGTCTCATAAACAGTCAATGTACTAGAGCTTTTAATTTTCGTGGATTCCCCTTGACCCACCCATATCTGTTAATTTCCTGTTGCACTTTGTTTAGTTCTCTGACATCTAATTTGGTGTTTTCACATGGTGGGTGGCCTAAGCTACACTGTTTAATGATATGCGTCTATGACACGCTTTGGCTGAAGTGCTGATTTTACATGCAGATGAAGACAGGATGCGTAGCATTGGTTTTATGTTTGAACATTAGCGTTGATCCACCGGACGTTATAAAGATTTCTCCTTGTGCAAGAATGGAGTGCTGGATAGGTACATTTTAACAAGTCATTCACTCATGTTGCTTTTCATATTTCCCTTGACTGCTTCTAGATGAGTCACAGTATTAAATATAGTTTCCGTAACCAGCGTTGGATACTTAATAACCTTTATTTAGATTTTAGAGTTATTTTTTCTATTTGTTGTTTTCTTTTTCGAATAAATAATGTTCCAATTTCATTGATACATATTAAAAAAAAGCTATGTTATTGCTTATTTTGATGAAGAGGAAAAATATTTAATCTCTTGTAAGAGAACATATCTGAAAACATTCGCTTTTTTATGAATTGAAATGCTACATCTATTAATTCTGACATTCAGCACATTTTGGATCTTGTTTATTTGAAATATGTTCCAAACTTCGTAAACCCTTCATGCTGGTGTTTTTTTTTCCTATTTTGTGATTAAATAAAATTCTGCACTACTATTAAGAAGAAACAGAAATGATGCTATCAAAGAAACATACTTGTTTATCCTGTGTTTGTTTAAGAATATAAAGACTCAATGTTGGTGATATGGGGATTTGAAATGAAGCCAAGTCTAACTAGTTTATAGTAAAGGCTTAGTAGATGATTGATTGCTTTAGAACCATGTGCGTTTTCAGTTGACATAGTTGAAGAATGCTACTCCCTCTGTGCCAAAAAGGATGACAAGTATTCTTTTTTGGGCTACCCCAAAAAGGATGAGTTGTTTCTCTTTTTGGAAAGTCTTTAACATCTAATTTACCTTACTGCTGTCATTTAAACTCTTTCTGCACAAAACCCAAAAATTTCACAAAACCCAAAAAATAATATTTTCTTTTTCCAATCATCAATTAAACTCTCACAACACAAAGCCCAAAAAGGAATTTCATTTTATTTTGGCTTTAGGGGTAAAGATGGAAAGAATAACATAAATTACATACATCTTAATCTCCATGACCAAAGAAATGCATAATTAAAAATGGGACGGAGGGGGTATGATTTTTCTATGGCGCCATTCTATTAATATAAGCTATCCTGATGCTCGGAGGGTGACATCCAGGTGTTCAACTTAAGAAAATAAGACCTATTATATCCTCTTTTTTTTTTTTTTTTTTTTTTTTTTTTTTTTTTTTTTTTTTTTTCTTTTAAATTTTTACTGTCCCTATCAAATGTCCTTTCCCTTCAGTTGTTTGTTTGGTTTATTGTAGATCCTTTTTCTATGGCACCGCAAAAAGCACTTGAAACGATTGGAAAGAACTTGAGGGATCAGTATGAAAGGTGGCAACCCAGGGTGAGAGCGTTGTTATATTCATCTTTCTTTTCTGCATCCTTCCTTACTTTCATTCTTCTTTTTTCTTCTAACTTTGATAAGATTGACCAGGCTCGGTGCAAGGTTGAACTTGATCCAACATATGATGAGGTGAAGAAGCTCTGTACTAATTGTCGCAAATATGCAAAGTCTGAGAGGGTCCTTTTTCACTATAATGGACATGGTGTTCCGAAGCCAACTGCAAATGGTGAAATCTGGTTATTCAATAAGGTCATTCTTTTTCCCTACTCATGTTTTTGGCTACTATGGAGTCTTCAGAGGTCCCTTCTGTTTATAGTTTTTCTTGAACAAAACTTCTTGCAATTGAGCCCTCTGTGGGTTGTCTGCAGACTTATACCCAGTATATTCCCTTGGCAATCAATGACCTTGATTCATGGTTAATGACACCCTCAATATATGTCTTTGATTGCTCCGCTGCTGGGATGATTGTAAATGCATTCATTGAGGTATTTACTAGTTCCCTTGAATGTAATTGTTTCTCTTTTAACTTATTCTCCCTCACCTGGAATTATTGACCATATTTGGTTGACAGCTTCAAGATTGGAGCCCTGCAAACTATTCAGGCTCTGCAGTACGGGATTGCATACTGCTTGCTGCATGTGAAGCACATGAGACACTTCCCCAGAGTGCTGAGTTTCCTGCAGACGTGTTTACTTCTTGCCTCACTACTCCAATTAAGATGGCATTGAGATGGTTTGGCCTCTCTTGTGTCTGTTATTTGTGTCCATTTGTTGTTTAATGGAGTATTTTATGTTTACATGTTCAATAGTTTTCCGTTCAGTTTGTTGCATCATGTGTAAACTTGTTGCCTCTCTGGTTATATTAATTTGCTTTTTGGGTGTTATAAAACTGTGGAACGCATCTAAGGCTTCTCTTGATAGACGAATTTGAAATTGCATTGATGTGCTAGACCTTTCTTCTTAAAAAAAAAATATATGCGATTTGAGCTGTCAGGTTTCTGTGGCTCTGGTCCATGTGGCAGATTGAGCTTTTACTACTCTGTTGGCAAATTAAAAGTGCTTTAGAGTTTATGCCTTTTGGATAGCAGTAAATGTTTAATAAAGAACTGGGCAAGCTGTTGGTATGCTGATTTGATTGCTTAATTATTACTATTCACGCAAGGACATTTCAACAATTTTCTTTTAAGCTAGCAAAGTGGCACTTTATACCCACATAAGCTCAGTTATTTTGCCTGCTGCCTCTTTTTCAAGTATCAGTTTGGTTTTAATTGATTAGAAATATGTTTATTATTTATTATAGGCTATCAGGCAGATGTAAATGCTGCTTGCTACCAACTTTAGGGGTAAATGTCTTGCTTCATGTTGCTTTGTTTTTGGTTTGCCTTATTGTTTTCCCTCACAGTTTGAACATGTTTTTAGTTCTTTCATGCATGTGTATGAGGGGTGTCACTGTTTACAATTTTTTGTATTTTATATGGGCAAAATGAGCATAGTTGCTACTAATGTTTTGCCTTTGTGGAATTTGGCCACTATAGTTTTTTTACAGCAATCCTCCACTAACATTTTTGTTTGAGTGAAATTCGCCACTGCCATTAAAATTTTCCAGCTGTGTGATGACTCGGCAATAGATGTGGCAAGCTTGTGTACAAAAAAACAAAACACCTAACTTAGCAATTAAACTTTTGTCCAACACTGTAAAGTCCTCCTAAGTTTTGCATCTGACGATTTAGCTACTGTCTACCTCCTGCCAAGAGGGACATTGGTTTTGGAGGCTCTGCTGCCATTAGCCTTGCCTTGGCATCTTGATGTCACCTTGCTATTGCCAATCTGATCACCACAATTACTATTGGAATCAAAAGAATTGGGAGATTCGAAGTTGCCCTGAATTGTTACTAGCATTTGCCCTTGACCATAAATAGCCAGTCATGTAGCTTACCACCATCTGCCCAAGTTCTCCCGAACTTGCCGCCACTCATCAGGACCCAAATTTTGCCAACACTGGTGTGAACAAAGAAAATAACAAGCCTAACCCATAAATGGTTAGCCCAAGATGTGATCCATTCTCTTAACTCAAATTTAGCCACCCAAAACACGCGTTCAAGTTGTTGGGTATGGTTACTGGAGGTTCTTAGGTTGAAGACAATTTATCTCCTGAACAGGGAATGATCAGTGGCCATGGCTGACAGTGAAAGAGAAATGATTGAGTGCTATTATTTTTAGTTCAGGGATGGATGTGCATCAAAGGTATTTTTCAGGAATAAATTGTGTCATTTACCCTGGAGGAGAGTTGCTTTACGTGGTTTTTCTTTTTCTTTTTTCCTCTCTTTCAATTAGGCAGCACACGTCATGGAATATTTAGCGAGAAAACGAAATATTCTCTCTATTAGTCATACAAATGGCTAACTTCTCTGCATTGAAAACAATTGTGGTATATTTCATTCAAACGAAAACAGTGGTGGTAGATTTAACTACAAAAGAACTATAGTGGCCGAATTTTGCTGATGGGGAAATGTTGGTGGCAAATATGCCCCTTTTGCCATGTTATATGTATAGCATAGATGGGCGTGGAATTTAAACTCCTTTGATGGACATATTTTGTTGTAAATGGAATTCTTATAATCTGCTTTTAATTGATTGTTCAACATGGCTTGGAATGCATATCTTGATTTTTGTTTGCTTCACAATGTCTCTATGCGTGAAAGCTAATTTTCAGTTCAATCCTGTCATTTATTTTTGTTTTTGTTTCTCTTTTTGATCATGTAGTATTGGAATCTTGTTTTGAGAGTTGAGATAAATCATTTTCGCTTCTAGGTTCTGCACACGTTCATTGCTTCGTGAGTCTTTTGACTATTCGCTTATAGATAGAATTCCTGGTCGCCAAAATGACCGTAAAACGCTTCTGGGGGAGCTGAATTGGATATTTACTGCAGTCACTGACACAATTGCCTGGAATGTTCTTCCTCATGGTATTGCCTTGGATTTGCCAAGTTTCTCTATTCAGTTGCCTGGAATGTTTTTCCTCTTAGTACTGCCTTAGTTTTGTATCTACTTGTTGATGTCCATGGGTGCTGTGCAGAAACTTTTCAGAGGCTGTTCAGGCAAGATCTTTTGGTTGCCAGTCTCTTCAGAAATTTTTTGCTTGCTGAGAGGATAATGCGCTCAGCAAATTGTTCCCCAATATCTCATCCTGTATTGCCACCAACACATCAACATCATATGTGGTATAGTTGGAAATTGTTTCTGAAGTTTTTCCGAAATTCTTTCCCCCATACATGAAGTACTTGATTATCAGCATTTGCGTATTTAGTTTTTGTCTTTTGTGCTGCAGGGATGCGTGGGACATGGCTGCTGAAATTTGCCTTTCTCATCTGCCATCATTAGTTGAGGATCCTAATGCTGAGTTTCAGGTGTGTAAAGTTTTTGTATTGAAGTTGCTTAGAAGCTTTTATGCATTAAAGCATCAGTCTGATGCTTCCTCAATTTCCTGTGTTGCTCGTATTGAGTTTGGGTGTTCCCTTTTTCTTCTCCAGCCAAGTCCCTTTTTCACTGAACAGCTCACAGCTTTTGAGGTATGGCTTGATCATGGATCTGAGCATAAAAAGCCACCAGAGCAACTACCTATTGTGCTTCAGGTGCCATTTTCTTTCTTAGCTGTTCCAGCTATTTATTTGATGACTTTGATGCTTTTAACTGTTTATTTTTTTTGTCAAGATTATGGTTCTTTAATAATTATTTATTATGAAACAATTTTGAAGTATCATCAAGGGAGAATTTTTTCCTTGTATGATTTTTCAATGCCTGAACTTAGCATTGTGTAATTTGTACCTTTTGTTGAATACTGCATTGAATTGATCAGATTAGGATTGTAGGCCCACTGGTTTCAAGGTTAGTCTAACATGTTAATATTGCTGTTGCCTGGCTTAATCATATGGACGTTTTGATGTCATAATTGATCAGCTATGCTTTCATGTTCAGGTCTTACTTAGTCAAAGCCATCGCTTCCGAGCTCTGGTTCTTCTTGGAAGATTTCTTGACATGGGACCTTGGGCTGTAGATTTGGTAGTTATTTTATTGGCCGCTTTTATGTGTTACCCATTGTTTTTAAATATATTGTAAATTTCTAAGTGTTCATTTTTTTTGTAGGCTTTGTCAGTTGGTATATTTCCTTATGTCTTGAAGTTATTGAAAACAACAACCCCAGAGCTTCGCCAAATTCTTGTCTTTATTTGGACAAAGATTCTTGCGCTTGATAAGGTATGTAAGGAGATGCTCCGCTGCATGCTTCTGTTTGGTCTTACTGTGTTGTCTTCTATGGGGGACAGAGTGGATATTTTATGTTAATATTTTGTGGGGGATATTGGATTTATTTTTCATGATTATTACAGTGTTGGGTGAGTTGGGAAAATGTGTCTTTAGCGAGGCTGTTCCTTTGTTTCTATTTCTCCTGTGCTCTGACCATATTAGTTTTGGTAGGCTATTATAACGAGGTACTGTTTGGTAACCTGTTTAATATCCTGGCACAGCAGTGTCACAGTACCTCTTTGGCGTTTCCACAATAGTAATCATGTTGATTTGTCTTTACGTTTCAGTCTTGCCAGGTTGATCTTGTAAAGGATGGTGGGCATACATATTTTATCAGCTTTCTTGATAGCACGGAAGCTTATCCAGAACAACGTGCCATGGCAGCATTTGTCTTAGCTGTTGTTGTGGATGGGCATAGAAGGGGCCAGGAAGTCTGCAATGAAACTGGCTTGATCCATGTGTGCCTGAGGCACCTTCAGGGTTCTTTGCCAACTGATGCTCAAACTGAGCCCTTATTCCTTCAGTGGCTTTGTCTCTGTCTTGGAAAGATGTGGGAGGATTTCACGGAGGCCCAAATAGTTGGTCTACAGGCAGATGCTCCAGCTATATGTGCTTCTTTATTGTCAGAGCCTCAGCCTGAGGTTTATCTTTTTTACCTTTTAGTCATGTCACCTTCTCAGATGTGTGATTTCATGTAAGGCATACTTGATTATATTTTTTTTATCAGAGGGTTGATTATGTTTCAGGTAAGAGCTTCTGCTGTGTTCGCACTGTGTACCCTGCTAGATGTTGGATTGGACTTGTCTAGAGATGGTGTTGGAGTAGATGAAGAATATGATGATGATGAAAAAAATAGAGCTGAAATTAGCATTTTTAGGAGCCTTTTGGCAGTTGTTTCAGATGGAAGTCCATTGGTCAGAGCGGAGGTGGCTGTTGGTATGTTGTGGCTCTTGTTTGGATGTAGTGAAGTTGCTAAACTGTTTTCTGTTTTCAGTATTGGTTCTTATCAAGGCTGATTTAGTTGAATGAAAATTTACATATTCAATCTTCAAAATTGTATTTAATCTGCTATATCATCTGTCAAAAATTAGGTCTAGTGGTGATTGATTAGTTAAATTGTTTTATTCCAAAAATTATGATTTCTCCATGCCGAATGATGGCTTTTTTTTCTCTGTCCTCACAATAAGTTCTTGTTGGCTGCTTAGTTCTAATCAGTTGGATTCCTGTTTCCCTTTATCACTAGTCTTCTTTGTTTTCTTCTCTGGTTTATCCTTTGTCTTGCGGATTGTGTTAGAACTATTACTTATCTATATGGATCTATATGGTTACATGTTGATGAACTATATTGTTACTTTATTTGCAGCTCTGGCACGCTTTGCTTTTAAACATAATCAGCCTCTTAAATCGGTTGCCATGGCATATTGGAAACCTCAGTCTAACACTTTGCTAAGTTCATTGCCTTCACTTGCTGGTTTAAAAGGCTCAGGAAGTGGGAATATAGTTTCATCCCAGATGGGTCCACTGACCAGAGTAGGTAATGAGAATCCAGCGGTGGTTCGAGATGGGAGGGTTTCCTCCAGCAGTCCTCTTTGTACATCTGGAATGATGCATGGTTCTCCATTATCTGACGATTCATCTCAACATTCTGATTCTGGGGTATTAAATGATGGTATAAGCAATGGGATTATTAATCATCCAAAGCCACCCCCCCTGGACAATGCAACGTATTCACAGTGTGTATTAGCTATATGTACCTTAGCTAATGATCCTTCTCCACGTGTGGCAAGGGTGGGTCAGCGAGTTCTGTCCATTATTGGCATTGAACAAGTTTCAAAATCTGTGAAGGCACGACCAGGTGAACCTTCAACTTCAATTCCAACTCCTCTAGTGGGACTAGCGCGTTCTTCTTCGTGGTTTGACATGAATGGAGGTAGCTCTCTCTACCACCTTTTTATTTTTATTTTTTTCCTTTCAGCATTTAGACTAAAAGTTAAAACCTGTTGACAGGTCATTTACCTTTAACGTTCAGAACTCCTCCAGTGAGCCCTCCTCGACACTTAACAGGAATGCGTAGGGTTTGTTCTTTGGAGTTCAGGCCTCATTTAATGAATTCTTATGACTCTGGATTAGCTGACCCGCTTTTAGGCTCTGGTTTGGGAGTTTCTGAGCGCAGCTTACTGCCGCAGTCTACTATATATAATTGGAGTTGTGGTCGATTCTCAAAGCCTCTTCTTACTGCATCAGATGACAGTGAAGAGATGTTGGCGAGAAGAGAAGAGAAGGAGAAAATGGCCCTGGATTATATTGCAAAATGCCAGCATTCTGGTAGGACTGTTTAGGAGTATTTTTTGTTCTAAAGCAAACAAATTAGATTAGATTTTTTCCCCATGAATGTAATGATCTTCATATTTACTTTTTCCAGCTGTCAGTAGACTTAATAACAATAATCAAATTGCCAGCTGGGATACAAAGTTTGAGACTGGTACAAAAGCAGCTTTGTTGCAGCCTTTCTCACCCATTGTAGTTGCTGCAGATGAGAATGAACGGATCAGGTACTGAAGTTCTCTTGTAAGCATTGTCTTGCACAAATCGGTTCCAAATTGTAGTGCAATGTCAGAACTTGTTTCATTTTACGTTAGCTTTGACATATTCACAAACTCTTCCTAATGAATATATTGGCTAAAAACATGTTTTCAGTTGATCTTCTGGTCACTTGATTGAATTAGGTCGCATTGAGCTGTGGTACAGCTTGCAAATACCTTTTGGAAGGTTGGTAAGTTGTGCTGACCAGCAAACAGAAAAGGTTTGAAAAGCTTGGACTATTCTTCAATTGAAAAAAACTGGCTTAAAAAGGTTGAGGCTCATGATGACAGGCCATTGTGGCAAATAGTGCATGGTATTAACATTATAAGTAGTACGAGGACTCCAGGTTGCAATGCATGATTATGGATAATAAGGAAAGAGTGCAAGCAGCCTTCCATCATGCATAAATTAGTATCTGGTTGTCATTCCTTGTACTCCAACTTCCACAACAATGGGCCTAGTGAGAAGGTTTGAGGCTCATGATTAGCAGGAGATTGTAGCAAATAGTATTAATTGTTGTGGAAATATTTGTTATTAGTAGTCCTTAAGGTTTCGATGCACGATGAAATAATCAGGGAAGGATGGCACTCACCTTCCATCTGTATAAATTAGCATTTGGCTGTTATTCATTCCCTCTGTTCCAACCCAATGAACCTAGCAAGTGTGGTTGGGGCAAGCTCTGTCCTCATTTTGGCCTTATTCTTTTAGATCCATGGAATCACAATTTAAGTTCTTTCAGTTTCAAGAACCTTTTTGTAATTATTTTGTGATAGACAGAGTGTATCTTTATAATCTTGAAGTAACAGCTGCATAATATAGTCTTGTAGTAGATAACTGCACAGATGTATTAAATGCAGTCATTTGCCCTTTTGTCATTAGATTAACCCTTTGTCTGCCCTCTATTCACTGTTAGTTTATTACTTTTATTATATGTTACTTGTTTAAATGTTTCTGTAGGGTCTGGAATTACGAGGAAGCTACTTTGCTTAATGCTTTTGACAATCATGATTTTCCAGAAAAGGGAATTTCCAAGCTTTGCCTTGTGAATGAGCTTGATGACAGCTTACTCCTTGTTGCTTCAAGTAAAGTTCTGTCTCCTCTCTTTAAGAAATAGGTCTGGTTCTGGTGGTCAGAAGTGGCTTTGTTAATTAACCCTTCTTTTACCTTGGTGATTGTAGGTGATGGTAATGTCCGAGTTTGGAGAGACTATACGTTGAAGGGCAAGCAAAAGCTAGTCACTGCATTTTCTTCAATCCAAGGTCACAAACCTGGTGTTCGGAGTTTGAATGCTGTTGTGGACTGGCAACAGCAGTCTGGATATCTGGTATGTGCCTTCCCTGCCCGAGCTATCTTTAAACACTTGAGCATTATGCACTTGCATCGTTTGTTTGGAGGCCACTCCTGCCACTATGTTGAACTTAGTTTGAAAATTCACGGTTGACTTTGGGTGCATCAGGAGCCCAGTCCCATGAAAGATGTGGCTATTATTGGATTGATGGTAATCTTTTTTCCTCTTTGGATTCCTATAGGAGGACAACTTTCCCCAGGCTTAAAAGTTGGAAGTCCAAGGATCAATATTTTTTGGTCAATTGTGAGAGAAGTTCTTAACTATATAAGTCAATTAAGGACTTAAATTCGAATTTCAATTAAGCCCTCAAGTTATTGAAATATGTTCATTAAGGAATTCAATTTTTTATTTTTAAGGAATTCAATTTTTTGTTTTGTTCAACTAAGGAAATTTTTGAAAATCCTTGTACATTTTAGTGATAATGTATGGATTATAGACTTCATGATATATAAATTACATTCTCACAGAAATAAAACGAGAACTCGCTTAAATCATTCTTGCCTGTTCAAACAGACTATTTGGAGCACTTAGTTGAGCCAAATGCAAGTTTTAAGAAGTCTTTAAATGGCCTAATTAAAATAGTTGGACCCTACAACTGAGCAGAATAAGTTCGTACATGCATAATGAGGCTTGCGTCCTTCAACAACTTTTTATCCATTGCTTGTACTTTGATACTGAAATGTTGACTCATATATCATTGTGTCATGCACCTAGTATGCTTCTGGAGAGATATCATCAATAGTGCTCTGGGACCTGGACAAGGAGCAGCTTGTTAATTCGATTCCTACATCATCAGATTGCAGTGTTTCAGCATTGGTAAATTTATGGCCTTCTTTGATATTTCAGCTTTTGTCTCTTTTATATTTGTTGCCTAATTTTTGCTGTTGAACATGTAAATGTTGCTTTAGTAGACTTGTGTGGGGAGTAGTTTCTAGGGCATATGGCGGATAACTTATGCACATTATCTATTGTGTAGGCTGCTTCCCAAGTTCATGGTGGTCACTTTGCAGCTGGTTTTGTAGATGGTTCTGTTAAACTGTATGATGTCCGAACACCTGAAATGTAAGTCCATTGGAATAAAGTTTGATGGTTCTTTTAGGACTTCTATTCTTCTTTGACAATGAATTTTGTTCTTCTTGCTATTGCCATTGTTTCTTATTTATGGATGGTTGCTGTTTCTATGGAAATATCTGCTTCTGCACACGTGACCTGCTTTTGTAGCACAGTGTAGCTTCGCTTCAGTGCTCCTGTGCCCTCTGTTCTCCTTTTCCTCTCTCTACACACTCACATGCTTACATTTCTTTGTTCTCTTTTCTGGTAGGCAAATGTTCACACTGAATTTTGTCAGCATGACAACTCCCCGTCTGCAACTCAAAATTTCCCCCTTTTCCTGTTTGATATAGAGTTATCCTCACCTTTTAGCTTTTCAGGTTGGTTTGTGCAACACGGCCGCATGTGCAGAGAGTAGCTAGAGTTGTGAACCTGGGCTTTCAACCAGGACTAGACCCTGGAAAGGTACCTTGTCTAGTTAAGTCAGTATGTGGCCTCTGTACTTAAGGGTCTAGTTAAGTTTGCGGCAACTAATGTTTTCAGTTTTCACATGTTTCAGATTGTCAGCGCATGTCAGGCTGGTGACATCGAATTTCTTGATATTAGAAGTCAGCGGGATGCTTATCTCACAATTGACGCTCATCGGGGATCCCTTACAGCTTTGGCTGTCCATAGGCATGCTCCTATAATTGCTAGTGGATCTGCAAAGCAGTTGATTAAAGTTTTCAGTCTGAGGGGTGAACAATTAGGAACAATACGTTACTATACTACGTTTATGGCCCAGAAAATTGGTTCTGTAAGCTGCCTAAACTTCCATCCATATCAAGTACTGCTGGCAGCAGGTGCTGCTGATGCTTGTGTCTCTATTTATGCTGGTGACAACAATCAGGCAAGATGAATACTCAAACATGTGGACAAGGTGAATGCTCACTCTTTCCTGGCTATTTAGACTTGGGAAGCCACACGAGGCAGGGTTTGAGGTGGCAACATAAAATGCATCAATGAGGGCTTGGTCTTATAAGGGACATGAGGTTTGTGTCTAGTTAAGCAAAGACAATAGGAATCTGAAGCAAATTGCTTGCCGCTGCCACTGCCACTGCCACTGCTGCTGTCATTGTATATTGCTGCTTCTGATCCTGCTCGCAAGAATTGCTTCAGGAACATCCAGCAAGTATTTGGAGCCCAGCCGGGTGATTGTATTCTATAAAGTATTCGTTAGCCTCCAATGTACATGGTCACAAATTTCGCTATGGGGGCTCTGGCAAATAATGTCACACAGACGAAAATGCGTGTAAATAGTTTGTTTTTTCTGCCTTTTGTGTTTTACCCCATTTCAAAAATTTAAAGGTGTTGTTGCTCTCCCTCCTGCTCATCTTGTAAAAGCTTTTGAAATCATCAATTATATAAATCATCTGAAATTCAAGTTGTTGCAAGTGGATGGTGATATCGTCTCCAGAAACTGTTGGCCACGGCCTGCCCTCATTCTAACATTACTCTCTCATGTTACTTGGTCTTGTTACACCTTGCCCTCCAATGTAGAAGAGGCCATTGTGTGTAGTAGGGGTAGGTACTGCAGCTTGATGAATTGCATTCTGCACTTGATGCACGCTGTGATGTGGTAAGTTGACTATTCTAAATTGAGGCGGATACTGGTTAAGTTTGATCAGCTTTTAACAGGTTGGTCAGGCAGATGTTGGAGATCATTTTGATTAAATTCTTCTTGGTTCGACCAATTATGCTTGATGCAAGATTAATTTGATGAGCCTGATCTACACAAAGCTCTAGTGTTGGGACTGGTGTTCGCGGGCCTTGTCCTGTCCTGTTAATATAATTCTGCTGGTGGATGGTGCTTGGTCTCCCATCTCCAGAAATAGCGCTGCTAGTTGGGTGAAAATTTGTAGGAGTGGGACAGTGGTTGGTTTGCGGTGCTTCGGTCTCTCTCAGCGCTTTTCGCTGGAGGAAATTGAGCTCAATGAAAATATTGCCTTTTGAAAACGGGAAAACAAGGGTGCCTTGAATCATGCAGAAACGATGGAACATGTCACCGTAGTTTCACCTATTTTTTCAGCTGATCATTAGACATTTTTCTTCTCGTTTTATTTTTGGGGGTTTCTCACTCAGCTGTCCTAATCTGGGAAATTGAAGATCTTGAAGAAGTTTCATTTGTTCATAGAGAATCGTTGATGCCCCACTGTCACCCCAGGTTCACTGCAAGTTGAATCTACGAATCTATCGAAGTAATTGGAAGTTATTATTGGTATAATCGGAAAATTGAAAAAGTTTGCCCTAAATTGTAAAGTATGCAGTGGTATTCTTGGTGCTGACACAGCCCGGGATTACCCGACTAGGGAGGGAGCGCGTTCGAAATTCTGGATTTATGGTCCTAGACCGAACCAAAAAATATGGACTGAATTGCATAAATGGTCCCTAACCTTTAGTAATTATTTCCTTTTAGTCCCTAACCTATTGAATGTTTTGTTTTGGTCCTAAACCTATTAAAATTGTTTCATTTTGGTCTCTCATCAGATAAAATTTATTAACACAGAATAATTGTTTGACTAAAAATTTTAAAATTTTAATTTAAATATTTGATAACTGCCTTCCAGTAAATTTGATTAGTTTAATATTTTTTTACAATAAATAAATAATTTAAATTAGTATTTTTTTTTCTGAATGAAATAAGTTCAATTTATAAAGAGAAAAAAAAGTTGATTTGAATATTTTATTAACTATAAAAAAATTATTATATAGATTAAATTTATTGTAAAACAGTTACCAGATAGTTTAAATTATGATCTAAAAATTTGTTATTACACAAATACTTAGAGTTAAAAGATTTCATCAAATTGGGACTAAAATGAAATATTTTCAATAGATTTAGGACTAAAATGGAACGTTTTAATAGATTTAGGATTAACATAGA
The DNA here is from genome assembly GCA_005392925.1 of Aquilaria sinensis. Taxonomy (NCBI): domain Eukaryota; kingdom Viridiplantae; phylum Streptophyta; class Magnoliopsida; order Malvales; family Thymelaeaceae; genus Aquilaria; species Aquilaria sinensis. The sequence continues at coordinate 101,988 of SMDT01000809.1, forward strand.
ACATTCAATAGGTTAGGGACTAAAAGAAAATGATGATTAAAGACTAGGGACCATTCATGAAATTTACTTAAAAAATATGTGAACCGGTAATCAATAACTTGAAAGTTGAAACTACAATATATAACAACTATGCCTAGATCTAATGGATAAAACTTGGCAAAATGTGCAAATTGTCCACTTATATTTGAGCTATAGGCGGATTGGCCACTATTATTTTCATTTTTTGTTGTTTTGTTTTGTTTTTGGTTAAATTGTCTGCTAATGTTCCATTACCAGCAAATATTAGCCACTGTAGTGGTTACGTTTATCCACTGCCTACTAATCACCTTTTTAAAAAATATCAGCCAAGTGGGCCCTAAGTACAAAATCGATTTCAATTTAAATTATTAACTACAACTTTTTTTCAAATAAAGAAAAAGAAAGAAAGTTTGATAAATTAGCTTTTTCTTCTGAACTGATTCATATCTTTAGCGTTTTTCTCACATGTTTGTTTTGTCTGTGCAAATGAATTTAAGGAAATTGAATTGTTTTTTTATATTTAGTGTTTGAATATACTTACGCTCCTCAGTTATTCCTTGTGTTGTGTAGTAGTGCCGACTGGGAGTTATATACTTAAGAAACTGAAAAAGTATAACACAAATACATGGAGACGACAAACAAATTACAGGCAGAATTTATATGTATAATTTCATCCACCACATACATTTCTCATGAAACTACAATAATTCTTGCGGAACTAACAGAAATACTTCTTCTATTTTGCAATAATCGATCATTTTACCTTTTTTTTTACTAAATTTGACTTAAATATATTTATATTAATATAATATAATAAGTTTTAAAATAAATAAAATTATAAATTAATTACTATAAATAGTAAAAGAGGCCGCTTATGTGAAATAGAGGTAGTAATATAAATTGATGCTACAGCAGCCACCAGGAGAAAAAACATAGAAATTTGCATTAATTATTTAAAGAATAAAATGTATAAATTTTTTTAATATAATTTAATCTATTAATCTGTTGCGCGATTTGATTGAATATTTTTTTAGAGGGAATCATTTTCTTGAATATAATTTGCAGTTGAGCTGGTAAAATATTGATTGGGAGCGGAGGTCCCAAAACAATTAATCCAAACTGAAGGGATAGGATTTGAGCTTGTAACATTAATTAATCACGTACTAGCCCAGTTGCCGCGCTAATAAACCCAAAATGATGACCTAACGGCTTCAAATCAATACGGTCTCTAGGCCGGCAGCCGGCGCCGGCAATCCAAACCGGGCTTCCGGGCCTGAAACGTTCATTTACTTGATCATCTCTCTCAATCCTCTCGCTCTGATCTCGTCTCTGCTTGTCTTGTCTATATAAAGCAATTGCCACGCAACGTAGGAACTCAGCATTTCCAGAACAAAGGTAGAGAAAAGGAGTTTGCATCTGGAAACTAAACATTTTTTGCCACATATGGATTCTAAACTACTTTTGCTCGGCCACGTAGCCATCTTCTTATTCTCCTCCGTCGCTCTGGCGTCTGATCCTTCTCCTCTTCAAGATTTCTATGTCGCTGATCGAACCAATACTCAAGGTGAGTACAAAAGTTTCTTAGTTCTTCAGTTTAATTAATAGTTGATGAAGGGATGATCTATAATATACACATGGATATTGAATTTGGCAGTTGCTGTAAATGGCTTCCCCTGCAAAGCACTGGGGCAGGTTGTGGCAGAGGATTTCTTCTTCGCGGGACTTCATTTGGCGGGGAACACAGGCAATGCGGTTGCCCGGTGAATGTCGCTCAGATCGGCGGGCTCAACACTTTAGGCGTCTCCCTGGGGCCTCAACCCTGCACACGCCCACCCACCCACGCGCCACCGAAATTTTGACGGTTCTGGAGGGCACCCTTGAGGTCGGCTTCATCACTTCCAACCCCGAAATCGGCTCATCACCAAGGTGTTGAGCAAGGGCGATGTGTTTGTGTTCCCTGTGCGGCTCATCCATTACCAGAGGAACATTGGGTATGTTAACGCTGTGGCTATTGGGGCTCTTAGCAGTCAAAACCCCCAACGTTATTACCATTGTGGATGCCCTTTTTGGGTCTAACCCCCATATTTTGGCCAAGGCATTTCAAGTGGACAAGATTGTGATCACTGCCTTGCAGTCCAGGTTCTAGAGCGAGCGAGAAAAGAATATGAGGACGAACGTTAATACTATGTAGTGATCTTATTAAGCGCAAAAATCTTCTAAAATTAGACAAATGACCAGTTGCCATCCGTAAAAACGAACGAACCAATTGAACCTGAGGCTAAGGGTAAAGCTGAAAGCTCGCAAATTCGTTGGGAAGCTTGGGCATGAGCCACAAGCATCGTCACAACACATGTGCCTTGTGCGTTGCGACCTGGTTCAATGTCCACCATGCAGGTTCCAAGCATTCTCATTGCCTATGCCCATAAATTGCGCATGCAGTTCGTCTTCAAGCTTTATATTTAAAATTACAGAGAACCTGTTCAATCAATGCATCGCACTTATTCCCTCCTCGAACACACAACACGCCTGAATAAATATCCAGAAGAAACTACGGTTTTGAACAAGTAATCATGAAGGGGAACCCCAAAAATAAAACAAAAAAAAAAAAAAGGAGAAAGAGAACATATTAAGAAACATATACACCCTATTCACAAATATTCATCTGCATGAACTTCACTTTCGCCCGCCAACCATGCCTTGGCTAAAAGCACCTGAAATACTATGAGATGTGCTGCTCTTCGCCTTTCCATCTGCACCCCCGAGGACATTAAGATCTTCAAATAATCTATATGATGGAATAAATGGCCTTTGGCCTGCCGTTGATACAGTTGGGCCATTGCTACCTCTTGATGAAAATGAGTTTACGTGTTGTGCTGGTGTGGCAGAATTTAAGGGGGATTGCGATGTTGTAATGCTGGCTCTGCGGGTTGACGATATACCATTAGCAGCAGGAACATGATTTTGGCCGCTGTAATATCCAGGAGTTGCTGCCCAAGGTGGAGGTGGATAAGCAGACGGATAGTGAGAAAATGAAGACTGCAACTGTTGCCCGTGTGCCAGCTGTGATTGAGGTTCGTATTGTTGTCGGAATTGTCCCTGGTATTGATGTTGAGCTTGTAGCTGATGCTGAAAATGGGCTTCTGCCACCCGCTGGGTTTGGGATTGCCCTGGATACTGTGGTTGTGATTGGGCTGTATGCTGAGGTTGATATTGATTTTCTATCTGGAGCTGAGGGATTTGGGACTCTGCTTGAAATATTGGTTGTGGTTGGGAGTGGGACACAAGTGTTTGGGACTGTGTATGGATGTCAGGTCGAGGTTGGGGCTCGGACTTGAGTTTAATCTCTGATTGTGCCTGAAAATGAGACCCGTTTTCATATTGCGGATGCAATTGAGGTTGTGATTGATATGGTGGCTGCACTTGAGCTTGGGGATGAATCTGAGGCTGAGCCCAAGGAACAACATAACTGTTTTGCAGTACTGGTGGTGCCTCATGACCAGGATAAGTTTCAGAGGCATAAACTTGTGCACTGGTAGAAACAGGTACCTGGTTCCCATTTTGGGAAGTTGCAGGTGGAGTTTGAGGAGAATGGGGGGAAGTTGATGTTGTTGCCAAGGCAAGACTCAGAAATTCCACCATGTCCTGCTCATTTGAAGTCTTAACCGGAGCTGGAGGATTTGAGAGAGTCAATGCACATGCCTCGGTGGTACTTCCATTTGACCCGGCTGAAGGGGTTGGAGAAACAGAGGATGGTGCTTTTGAGTGCCTGCAGTCAAAACAATAGAACTTGGCTATCAATTCGCAACCTAAACCCAAACACAAGATATCTGCTAACGAATGCAAGAACAGATAACAGTGGCTCCTATGTTTAGTATTCTCGTAGAGGTCATAGAAATGACATAAAATTGATGCAATACGAGTCCTTTAATGCATCTACCAGTAAAATATGCTAAACAGGAAAATAAAAACCAACCTTCTAGCCAATTGTGCAAAGTCATCTTCCTCTTCTTCTTCCTCATCAATTAGAACCTTTGTCACAGAAACAGGGGGAGCTGGGACATTAACATTCTGTGCTCCTGAGTTGCTCACTTCAGTAGGTTTGCTAGAACTACTTTCTTCAGCTGAAACACTTGAAGAGCTAGCTGAAGATGATTTATTGGATATGCATGGCTCAGTTACTTTGGAGCTTATTGGAACGGGATCAGCTGAAGCTATGGCATCATGTCTGGCAAGCAAACCTTGCAAACCATCATTTAGTTCAAGACCTCGAGCCAAAAGTTCCTCATCCCTGTGCCATTACAGTAAAAACTCTAAATCACAGAAACTACACACAAATAAAAGAACAAGTTCATGGGAACATCTCCAAGGTAGGTTCTTGCCACAGACTTTGACCTCATAACAATAAAAAAATGAAGAGTTGGAAAGCATAAAACCTGACATGCATAAAACCATTAAACTCCCAAATGACGGGCATTTTCAAAGAGAACTAACCCAGTAGTTGTCAACATTTGCATCAGTTTCTTCTGGTTGGACCGACAGCGGCTGACAAGATCAACAATTACTTCATCTTTTATTGCCTGCAAGAGAAAGAGGAGAGAGAATGGAATTCATGCCTCATAGAATGTAACTATATTCTTTAGGGAAAACTGATAGATGATTTCAGTAATCATTTAAATGCACCTGTTGATCACCAGGGTTGACAGCATGCAGCATGTCAGTTAAGAGGTCCATGATATTCCGCATCGAGTCTAAGTCGGCCATACTGTGTCAATCAGTAAACAAATAAGGTAGGGAACAAAATATGGATTCATGGAAGCACAAAAGTCCTATTGGAACAAATGAAGTACTGAAATGATGCCTCCAGTAAGCAGGTCACCTTATATTTTCAGTTTCTGCAGCCATTGTCTCATCAAGCCTTCTAGAAGAATTGCTTGGCAACCCAAACCCAGCATCTGTTTGTCTTAGGGTCGAACGCGTAGCAGGTGGGGTAAATATTGGGGCAGCATCCAATGAACGCCGAGGAAATTGCAGTCCAGAGCGCTGGCATTCATACAGCACTAAATGGTGAATACAGGATACATAATGCAACCCAAGTGTAGCTGCAAATGCAGAAAAAAAGAGCTAACATATTTGGTAGTGCCAATATCAATATGTAATGCTTACCCTTAGGTCCTCATATGCCCAATAATACTGAGGATATTTTCCATTTGGACCACCAAATGCTTCCTGCCAAGAGTCCAACAGTACCAGGATTTTATCCCTCACATGCATGTCAGCCTGCAGAATCATCAGTATGGTGTTTTTAGGACTTCAGACAAGAACCTAAAAGAAAAGTGAAAACTCATTTCTCATGAATAAAAACAGGAGGCTTACATACTTAATACTTCTCTGAAAATACATGGCCATAACACACTGCTTTTCTATTTTGTTGGACTGAACTTAACTGCAGAACTTCAACATGATTTCATGTGCCTAGTTGACAAACTCCATAAAAGCAACAGTGCACACTACCCCCGGGGGGGGGGGGGGGGGGGGGGGGGGGGGGGGGGGGGGGGGGGACTGGCTAGTTTTGTGATTCATTTGTTTCCACCCAGAAGACTTCATACATATATTTCTTGTAGAGTTCCATTAGAAAATGATTTTTCATGTTAGGTACAATAGGATGATTTCACGTTTTTCACCATCTGTTTGTTTTATTTTCACAACCATTACATGACTCTTCCCCCAACTAGGTGATGGCCTTTGGAGATTGTCCAACTAAGTTATTGGCCAGAAGTAACTAGGAAAGGTTTCATGTTCTTACACTTATAGTAGATGGCATTCATGTGAAGCACAAATCACAAGGAGTACCTTTTTCCTAACAATTTTAACCATCTCCTCCAATATACTTCTCTCAGCAATCTGAAAATGTACATAGTCACCACAATTCTTCACCATGGTCTCCAAAAGCTACAACGAGAACAATCAGCGAGTCAACCAATTGAACTTGATCCCACTAAATTCCACTAATGAATGTGAACTTTAACAAGAGACAGTAATCCTAAAAGAATACCGTCAAAGCAAGTAATTGCACTTTAGGGTTCTTGTGCTGCAGCCTTCTCTTCACAGCCTTTACCACATCCTTTGCTTGCCTGCATAATTGAACACAGAACTGTCAGTAAACCATCTTCCAACGTGTTGTAAACAAAGAAAAAAGAGAACTTTGTGAAACCTTCATTTACCAAAGGTAAAGATGAATCGAGGAAACCAAAAAGTAAGAAAAAGAAAATCAATTAACAATAATAGCGCTAAAGTCTTCCAGCAAGCTTCTTTCATTCCTCCTTAATTGATTTATGGTCAACGGTCCATGGATCATAAGAAACGCTTCATAGAGGAGTACAAGAAAGCCATAACCTGTCCTTCGACAAGAGGAACAAGAAAAAAGAACCTATATGCCTGAATTATACCTCTGGCTTCTTGCTTTAAACTTAAGCTTAAGCTCTCAATAATTATACTAACCGATCGCTAGTCCTTATCAAAGAAATGAAAAAAAAAAAAAACAAAACAAAACAAGCATAACATCAAACAATAAAACAAAAAAAGGGAAATTTCTAACCAGAAACGAAGGTCAACCGTAAGTACCAATTATTGGAGTTGATGGAATCACAAATATCGATGTTCATAGTCCAATCAGGGCCAATCAAGAGGTCGCTCGTAGCCTTCTCCACCGCCACTGTAGCAGGAGAGGAAGTAGCCATGGACATGATCATCTTGCCCTCCCAAACACAAAACGGAAGTCAAATTTCCCGAGAAAATTCGACGCCGCCGCTCGGAGAATCTGTTAGAACGACCGGAAAATTAACGAATCCTAAGAAAAAACTCTGACCCGTGCACGCAGAAGCGCGAAAATTCTCTCCGTATATCTTCTCCTTTCAGTCTTTGGTTTTTCTTTTAATTTTCCTCACCAGCAAGCAGCGACAATTCCGTTCTTGTTTCCACTTCCCTCTTTTCTCATCTTTATTTTTCTTTTCTGTTTTTTTTTTAATGGACTTTCCTCATCTATTCTTTACCGCTTCTTCGGCGCACATTACCCACGCGCTTATCTAAAAGCGTGCCTCAATCGCAACGTGGTTTTTTTTTCTATACTCAAAATCTCTAATATAGAGATTTAAGGGTATTATAGGGGAAAAAGTGAGGAGAAAAGACTCGAACCCGAGACTAATAGGTTATAGGAGCCCATGTCCCTTGCACTCTTATCAGTTGAGCTAGCTTGCGGGGTCAACATGGCTTTTGATAGTATGAGTGAGCATTGTTCAATTTGGATTTGTCGGGTTAATTACATATGTTAACCCTAACCTTTTAATCATATTCTCATTCTAATTTCAATATTCATCTTATTCATTGCACCTCTCTAACGTAGTTAAAATGTTCCATTTTAGACTTTTTTTTACATAATTCATTATCTTCGATAGAAAATAATATGTCAGTATATAATTATAGGTATAAATGTTAGTTTTAAAGCTTTAAAATCTAATTATCATACCACCATCTTCTCCCTCCCCTCTCCAAACAATCACGACACCGACATTGGCCATTGAAAATGCACTGAAGTTGCATACTTGTAGCAAGTAAAGCTTCAATTTACTTTCCATATTAGTGTCCAACAATTCTATTACTCTCATCACCTAAGCCATGAATGGTGATTAGTTGGTGTTCTTGTTCTTCTTCAACTTTTGGTCATCGCCCGTCAGTAGATAAGGCTTGCTAGTTGACTTGGTGCGCTTGATCTTTGAATGGTCCATGCTGAGATCATCCTTCAAATACATAGATTCTTATGCATCTTAATTTAGCTTCCCTTCTCCACTTTGGCTCTACCTACTCTGATGTAATGCAATCTGATAGTGATTTGAGAAGTTTGGAGATTCAGTTGACGGCTCCTAGTTGTGAGGCTTCATTCTCCGGGTCCTAATGCCATTTTGCCTTATTCTCATTGAAATCGAGCTTGTTGATCCTTTTCTTTGTGAGATCTAGGAACTTGTGGAAAGTGAGCGCTTCTTTTTCTCTCTCCAAGCAACAATGGTATCTTCCTCTAATTTGCCTCAAAGCTGCTTCTTATCATGATGGCTGACACCAAAATCCCTGACGCCTACACCAACAGACTTTGGTAAAACACATACGCCACTTTCTATACGCTTAATGATGAAGGGTTTGGGTAAATTTCTGATGGCCAGTGCCATAAGCATTTGGAGAAGGGAGAAAATTTGGGTCAATTTGGGGAAATTGGAGAATATGGTGGTATGATCATTAGATTTCAAGGCTTTAAAGTTTTTTTGGCAAATTAGAAAATTTTAAGGGGTTAAACTACCATTATCCTCATAATTATGTGCTAACATGTCATTTTTCATCCAAAATAACAAATTCTGTCTAAAATGGAACATTTTAACCATGTTGAGGGGGGCACAATGAACAAAATGAAAGTTGGGATTAAAATAGGGACATAATTAAAAGGTTAAAATTAACGTATGTAATCAAGCCTATTTTTTCAGTTCGTAATTAGGTAGTCATTTTTGGGTTTTCAAGTCGAGTTTTAAAAAATTTATTTTTAAGTGTTGGTACCTGAATTATCAAATGAGATGCCTGAAATCTTAAAGATATATAGTTTATGACCAAAGACAACATTAAAAGACTTAGGACTGTATGCTCAGAGATGATCCTTTAACACTTAAGTCAGTATTGGCTCAGGAGAGGAGAAAATTTAGTGAAAATTGTAGCAAAGAGACAAAATGTACCTCATCCTCTCTTTTGGTAGGCCTCTTGTAGGCTTTAAGATGTTGCCATTACAAAGGAAACTCCTTTTATTGTGTGATAAACTATGTGATCAAGGGGATCTCTCTTAATAGACATCACCCACAGTTGCCTGTTGACCCATTAGCTATTTAGTCTATGAGCGATACTATAAGTGGGTTGTCCAATCACCAAATCAAGGCCCTTTCCATAGATTGAGTCTAGTGTGGTTCTCATTTATCCGCAATAGGCCTTCTGATCAATGCGCCAAAGCCCAATAGAGTATCAAATATTTTTTATATGAGAAGAATGATAAATAGTTATGAATAAAAAAGTTATCTTTACCTCTTTAAAAAAGGGATTAAATATATTGGAATTGCCCTAAAAATAATAAATAAAAAATATTTATGAATGAGTGGAGTAAGTGAAATTGGACCAAAGAAAATATATTAAATTATATACTTGATTTGTTCGATACTGGATAAATCATTTTTTGGACATAAAGATTAATATGTGTGTAATTTATATTTTTCTTCTCATTTTTTCCTAAAATTAAAATTTAAAAATTCTTTTAGGGTTTTGTGTACAAAAAATTTCAATGAAGATTAAAATAAGAAAAGATTCTTTTTTAAATTTTGTATTGTAAGAGTTCAAATGAGAGTAGTAAGATAAATTGGAGGTTAAAAACTTTCTATAATAAGAAATGACTCAACTGATTTAGAACAATCTAAAAAAGAAATATGATTTATCCTTTTATATATTTTAATATACGCCATATTTTAGATACAAGTATAAAAACTAAAGGATGAATAAGGTAAGAACAAGTGAAAATTGCAAATAGGTACTCCTTTCGTAAAAAAAAAAAAGGCAAAACCATATTTTCCTGTTGTTCATGTTTATCAGGAAAGGGGGGGAAAAAAAGAAAGAGAAAGCAAACCGATACGTCTTTCTAATATTACTTGTATATGTAATTAGTGTTTATGCATGTCCGTGCAAGCACAAATAATTGTTAATAATATTGTGAATAGCTAATTGCATATAGAAACATAGTTATTTATATGATGAGGTATTAGATATACAGTTTTGAATGAAGGTACAAATAATTATATAATTTGTGACTTCATATTTTCTAAGACTCGAGTTACAATATATACTCCTAACTAGCACTGTCTGATCCTAAATGACAACTCTTGTTTTTTACCTTTATGTGAGATTTCAACAGCAATCATTGTTCTTTTTGCCCAGTAAGCTGCTAAAATGGCTGGAAACAATATTAATTCATAAAAAATATACAAAAGTATTCTTATACAAAGGCATAAAATGTGAGAGATATTTACTAAAGCAAATTGCTACTAGCCGGCTTCAATTTGGCGTTATCGTGTGATGCATGTCGAATCGCAACCGCGTTTGTGTAGTTTAGCTCGCTATGAAGTTCAATGTTATTGATAAATTCACCTTCAAGCCAGAGGTGGATTCATTTACAATATGGATCCCTTTTTTTTTTTTTCTAGAAATTTATTAATAAAAAATATATGATTAGGTAATTGGATCACTTTAAATTTTTAATGGACTCTCATAATTTTTATAATATGTATTGAAAAAATTAATATTCTCCAATGATCTCCAGAAAGATAAAAAATGTGTCAATTTTTTCTTTCCACTAACCATTAGAATAATAGAAAGAGTATCTTGGCCTTTTAGCTTTTAGACATTTTTCTATATAGGGCTTAAACTTTTTGTTTGTCACTCTTTTTTTCTACTTTAAACATAAGAAAATTTGTGAAGTTAATTAGACACAAGGTAAAGTTAATAAGCTAAATGAAATATATATATAACTGCTAAAATGAGACTTTTTGTTTCTTATATTCTCATCTTCTCCATAATTTATATATTTTTCTAGTTGTTCCACTAATGATAGATAAAAACGTTAAAATAGAGAATGTTTCAGATTTTCTTCTAAAAAATATTTTATCATTGTCACATGATGGTACATGTAATTTTATAAGATTCAGTATGTAATGTTAGGGTTTACTAGTTATATGTGTATAGAAACCCCCCTTTGCAATAATCCTAGATCCGCTACTGCTTCAAGCTTATCTTTACTAATAACCCTACGAGCCTCATCTCTTGCAAGAAAAAGATTGTTAGATGTTGCTTATGTTAGGGGTGAGTATGTTTTGGGTAGAAAACCTTTGATTTCTCTCATTTAGCAATTAATTTTTCTTCCAATTTCATTTCGTATCTTTTCCCAAAAAATAGAAAATAATTGTGAAAATCCTTATATATCATAGTGGTTTTTTTTCGTATGTGCTAAATAATTTTTTACTTGATTTTTTCAGTGAAGTTTTATGGATAAATTACACCCACAGTCTTTATTAACTACATGATATGTCTATCATTTTACCCTCATTTTGTCTACTTCATGGCAATAATTGATAGAATTTAGTGTTTTTCTAGTATTTTCTTTTTATGTTTTTGTAGGCAAATGTGAATGAAGCAAAAGAGAGGTAACTTGCAAGTAATTTTTGGACCTTTTATTGGTAAATTTAGGCTTGGGTGAAAAAATAAAAGTTGTACCTCTTCTTCTTACCTTTGCGTGGGTTCTTTAATTGTCTCAATTGGATACCTGTGTATAAAGTTATGGTCAAATTACTAAAATGTGTCAATGTTGTCAATTATCGGTGTTGTGATGCTGACGCTAAGAACAGTGCAGAGGCTTGCTCTATTTATAAAAAGTCTCAACCAAAGTTGTGAAAATGGATCTCCTTTGACCCATAACTCTCCAAACATGATTTTAAGCTAGTTTTGTTAGAGTTTTCATGGATTAGGGGACTAGGATACTGATTCAATGAAGATTTTTGCTTAGATTAGAGTGAGAGCTCTTCTACAATATGAATTCCTACTTGGATTTAGTTTTTTTAACCCTAACTTTTTTTTTTTCTTTAGTTTGAGATTTTTATAAATATGTGTACATTTGTTATTTCTATGGATGTTGGGAGCCATTTGGGATGGTTTGACACTTGTAAATACATAACTCATTGATTATTTCCATAATTTGCTGGCTCTTTAAGTTTGTGCTTGAATGTGTTTTCATTTGTTGGCCACTTTTGTGGAACTACTTGCTAGACTTGGGAAAAGAATTGAAAGAGGTTTCTGATGGTGAAAGAGAGCTAATAGAACATGAGTAATGGGTGAATTTAAAAGAATTATCGTTCCTACGAGGTCTTAGAGAAGAACTTGAACTTAAGGGTTCCTAGGACAATTGATTAGTATGAGAATGTCTAACGAGATTCTAAGGACCTAATTGGCCATACCTTGAGAAAGGATGATTGATACTTTAGAGTTTTCTGGTTTGCAACTTTTAGGAATTATGATTTTGGTTAGGTAGGTACTTATATTAAAGCTATATCTATGTAACAGCCAATTTGGTTTGAACTCCTTAAAAAATTTGTAAATATATGTTTAAGATACTTGTTATGTTTGTTTGGTTTGGTGGTTGGGTGATTCACAATTTTGGAAGTTTCGCTTCTTATTCCTTGTTTTCATGATTTGTTTGTTTTAGTAAAAGTGAGGTCATCGTACGTTGGTATTTGATAGAATTCTCAATCATACAATTTCTTGTGGAATCGATGCTTGATTCACCATTACCATAATTAATACCGTACACTTGTGAGTAAGATTGAAGTTAAAGTTAAAAATATTTTTTTTATAAACTTTTATCTCGCGATAGTTTGTAACATTATTTTTAACTTATCGTAAACGGGTCTTTAACCCAAATTTTGTCCTTATAACTGCCAAGATCATATCCAATTCGTAGTCTTTCTATTACTTTTACTAAATCAAATAGAATTCCAATAAAAAATACTCCATCCGTCCCAATTTACTTGAAACGTATTCTTTTTTGGGAAGTCCCAAAAGGTTGAAATGTTTCCTCTTTTGGAATAGTTTAAACAATTAAATAATCCTTTTACACAAAACCTAATAAAAACTCTTTTTTTTAATCTCCACTCAATCTCTCACTGCACAAAACCCAAAAAAGAATCTTTTATTTTTTAATCATTATTTAAGCTTTTACTACATAAAAAAAACATAAATTACATACACCTTAATCTCCGTGCCCAGACAAATGTTTCAACTAAAATGGGACGGAGGTAGTATCAACTTTGATCCCTAAATTTTCTTCATCTTATTGCTAACATCCTAAAACTTGTAAATCTAAAACCTCACCATTGTTTTCACTTAACTCCAATCTTACTTGTGCAGCTGCTCTTCCTTATCTAAAGATGCAACGTCCATGGCCTATTGACTCAACCAGCTCGTCAAAACCCTTGCAACTTTGTTGTTTCCACATGTGCTCAAATAAAGGGGGAAACTTGTGGCCCGAGAAGTCGTAAACCAATTTTGCTCAAATTGCTACCTAAAGGTTTGTCAGCCTCAAATCAAGATCTTCACCCCACTATAGCAATAGACCTTTGGGGCATGCAACAATTTGTTTGTAGAAGTGTGAGCACACATTGTTGGACTTTGCATTGGGCATCAGGTTTCCTTATTGATTCGAGTATAACAAGTGGAAATGGTGATAACAATAGTGTGCAAGGGGCAATGGTGTGCAAGGGGCTACTGTCACATCCCACACAGGCCTCAGCCTGTGCGCTCTCAGTACCACTCACCCGTTTACCTAAGATTCCTTGGATTAAACATAAATCCGGGTGTTAATAACATCATATTATTTAAGTTTTATTTTCTAAAGCTGAGAGCTGGGATATGTCCCAGGAGGTTTATTTAGAACAACAACCTGCAGCTTAAGTAGGGCCCAACCTCTAACATGCAACACAAGCAAGACATACACTTAATCTGTAAGTGTCTCGGATGTGTGCTCATCAAGTGTGCTACTTACATGTATGACAACCAAGAAGCCCACATCTCTATAGTTTTGAAAATCAAGTTTCCATGCACATGTATATTCAGCTAAACACAATATCTCAAGAGGCATCTCCATGAAACATAACCACATGCTCATAAACTTAACATAACTTGGCACATAAGCATCCACCATATGTACATACAAAACCATGTACAAGCAAGGCTACATATACACACAAAATAGCCTAAGTACAAGCATCACTAGCTTGGAAACATACCAAGGATGCTACATGTCCAAAATAGCCAAGGTTAAGTTTTACAAGCCAAGTACCCTACTCTCTCAGAAGGTACCTAAGTGGGCAAAACAGCAGCACACTTCACAAAACCAACCTAAACATACAAACCATAACCAGGGTCCAAGTCCACACATCCTTCCTGTACCTAGACTGATCCCACAACTACAAAAGCCTGCAAACCTTAGAACATAAGTTTCAGCCTTAAGCCATAAGACTTGTAATGTAAGTATTCAAGCCAAGATTCAGTTGGCACATACCTCGAGCAAAAAGTGTACTAACTAGCACACAAACTAGCAACTCAAGCAAACTACTCAAGCTGTATATCCTTTCCTGAAACAAAATGTATGGGCAGTGAGTAACAATTACTCAGTAGGGTTTCACAAACGACCATATAAGGTCTATTTAGTTAAGTCCAATGACTTAACCTCCACAAGCTTACTTAGTCCTGCAAGAAAGACATGAAGACATGGAAAACACAAAAAAAATATACCACAACATATAATCATCATAAACCATCCATATATGAGTTAGCATGCACAAACAAACAACCAAGCACACAGAACTCACACACACACCACAAGGTATATTCGGCCATATCCACTAGCATGTGTCCATGTGCACTTTGGCACTTCCACCTTCACAATTTCACTCCCATTCCACTAGAGCTCCAAATTCACTAGCGAGTTGGCCTCCCTCACTAGGAATTTTAACACATGCCATTACCTTGACTAGCTAGCCAATTTACACATAACTGTATCTCCTCAATATGCCCATCTAGCAAGCTAAGATCATATAGCAGTATATAACCATCACTTAGCTGCCATAATTACTTGTTCATGGAAAAGTACCAAGAAAACAAGTAAAAGTGAAAACCCTACCTCACAATCAAAGCTTGAGCTTTCGGTTGCTCGAGTAACTAAGGCCGAAGCTCAAATATATTGCCTATCACAATAAGCCTTCAATTAGCTATCATAATCACTTGTTCATGGAAAAGTACCAAGAAAAACAAGTGATTATGAGTCTTACCTCTTTAATCCAAGCTTGATTTCTCTTCCAAGCTTCAACTTCCTCAATAGGACGACAAGAACTCTAAACTTCGCTCCCTCACGCTTTGAAGCCCCTTCGTTTTCTCGGCCAATTAGCCTGAAAGCACCGGAAGGAAACGCCGAAGCTTGTTTCATTTTTTTGACTGATTTCGTTTTCGGCCAACACAAACAAATAACAAAGGCTGGGCGACTTAATAGTCTTGGCGCATTAATGAGCGCAAGACAAAGGATTCCACATAAAACGAAGGCAAGCCGCATTAATGAGCATATGGCAGACGAGTCCACACGTTCAACAGGCAGCAGAAGAGAAAATGAATTTTCTGGCCGCATTAAATGAAGCGTGTACACATATTCAACATTTTGGCTCAATGTCATCCTTGGTCCTTAAATAATCTACATGTGACACTTTCCTCCCTTAAGTCTCCATGTGCACATTTTAGCCATTAAAATGTAGGATTATTTCAGCTCTATTCTTAACTCATGGCTCAAATTGCCAAGCTTTCATTAATATGGCCCCAAATGGTAATTAACCCATGACCAAATTAATTTGGAAGAAGCCGCAATTCTTGACCGGCCAATTTGTTTTTGTCAACCAAAATTGGTCTAATTCCACCTTAGTCCATGCTCTTATTTGCATGGTGCATTTCACCCTTCAAGTTCCAATAGTTTCATTTACATCCTCATCCTTACTTTCAATCAAGTCCCTCATGTTTTAAATTAGTATTTCTTTTTATTCTTGGCCTAAGCCAAGTATCTAAGAGATGGTCCTAACAGCTACCATAAGTAAGATTGAAGTCGGGTGAAAATGGTGGTTGAGATATTAGCTTCACAAGCTTAGGGTGTTTCGAGTAGGAGGAAGAAACTTTATAGACTAACATTGACATGTTCAGTGCTAAAGGACCACAAATATTAGACAGTTTGTATTCAATAAAAAGCGTTTGAATACAAAAAAAAAAAAAACAACAACAACAATAATAATAATAATAATAAATAAAGTTCATCCCCATATTAGAAAAATATAAAATAAAAGTATACGATTACCATTGTATGTAAGCCAAGGTGAGGTGTGATATGTAAAACAAATATGTGACCACTTATAAATCTTACAGATACGCTTGTAAAAGCATTTTGTGATTATCAAGCCAATATGGTTAACATCCTTATCACTAACAACAACACATACCATATATATATACAGTGTTGATTGGGGTATTTAACACCCCACAAAAGTATTTATACAAAATCATGTGGCGAATGGTAAACGCAGCAAAAAATACAGGCACAATTCACGTACAATGTTTAATTATTTATCAACAGCTTAACATATTAATCTGCAAACTTTATTGCCATTAAAAAAAAGTTGGAACAAAAGCAATCGCAATCATCGCGACATAAGCATGCCCTACTTACACATTTGCTAATTATCCGGAGCAGTAAGCAGCCGTATCCTTACCCATGACACCTAAAACCTAGAGACACTTAATTGTATGAAACACCACAAGAAAATAACCCAAAAGTTTGAGAACAGTTAGTTAAAGGAAACTGACCAGAATCTGGTCAAGGCTGAACTAGCAGCTTCAGAGATTGCATGAAACTGAAATTGTATCCTTTTTGTATTTTTTTATAATCAATTTATTGCCCTTTTCCGGCAAATAAATAAATAGTGAAAAAGCCAGGACCACTGCACTGACTTCACTGCAACCTGAAAAGATAATAACTCAATGGGCCCCATTGAGCCCAGAGACTACGAAATTCTGGGCCCATTGGGTCGAGACAGTCCCTTGACTCTCCAAGGGGGAAAGCCGTAGCTGTCGCAAGAAAAGTATACAATTTGCTTTGCTTCTGCGAAATGAATCGAGCGAATAATATAATATTCGGAGAGCTTTCAAACGACTGGTTGCACTCCGAAGCTTAAACGAAAGCCTCATCCGTCCAACCTTTGACTCGTCTTCTCCATCCACATGAATTTTACTTATATATATCTAATAAATTAAAGAAGCGGTCGAGTTCAGAGACAATTTTTTTTTTTTAAAAAAAGAAACAAGTCGCAAGCAATTGGTTTCTTAACTTTTTTTAAAATAATGGCCAATATTCCCGTCTTTGGAGCTGGGTTCTGTAGTCCTCAGCCCGTTGATCTTGCCATTTTTGGTACAAAGGGAACTTTTTCCGTTATAGACTCCGGGAAGCACAACGTTAGGTTTAAAATAACCAAAAGCAGCTCAGCCTTACATGAAATGCGAGTCTTGCGTGACGCCGTCGGAAACCCGTCGCCACACTGCGAAACAAGGTTTCATTTTCAGTTTTCCTGTAATTACAGAAAATATCCTCATAGTTTTTGAACCGTTCCATATCGGGCACTAAAGTTCAACTGCTGTGCTGTTGCAGAACTGGACCTGTCATGGCAGATGGGATGTATTCAGGGGGGATAGCATGGAGGCCAAAGACAAGCTTTTTTCAGTTAAGGAGGCTGCCATTATCATATCTAATGTGAATTTTAAGGTGTTCATGACCTCTAACAATGATGAGAAGGTTTGTGATTTCACGGTCAAAGGGAAGGATTGGAAGAATAAAAGCTTCGCTATCTATGTCGGGGAGTCTTCCACAATTGTTGCCCAGGTACTTCAGAATTTCGATGTTTGTCTTCTTTCGAATTAAGAACATCAAACCAGTTTGATGGAATATAGTTAATAGCTAGGAGTATAAACTAATCAAATTGCAGGTTTACGAAAAGCTGAATACTCCAAATGAGTTTGGGGTAAAAGTGGAAGCAAACACGGATCAAGCTCTTGTGGTTGCCGTGATTATGATTCTTGATGCTGTCTACGAAGGACATGAACTTGGTCAGAATATTGCAGCAACAACACTTGAATCTACTGTTAGTAATATTGCAGCTGGAGCCTTTGGTTCTTAGTGAGAGAAATGAATACAAATTGTATCGCCGTGTATATATATATATATATCTATCTATCTCTGTGTGTGTGTGTGTGTCATCATTACCTGAAAGTAGTGTTCTGTTGAAATCTAGGGCAGAAATACTATTGTTCACTTGCTGGAGATAACTTGCAGCCAATGTTTCAGCTGATCACGTTGATATGCAAAATTAGGGCGGATTCAAAAGAATAAAATTGGTATGATCTCCTACCAAAATGGGGCCGGCAATCGTTCCTTGCATTGAGAAGAATAAAATCTATGTCTTGGTCAACGACAATCATCATTAATGTAAGTGGCTAGAGAAAGCCTTGTATAATAAAGCATGCGATTAAAGTGCGATATTCGATTTATTTTAATTTAACTCTAAGTCATATAAAGTATCCTGAAAGAAAGAATACGAAGTTAAAGTGGGAGCAGGAAAACATTATTTTTAAAATTTAAATAAATAAATATGTTATAAAAATGAGATTTAGAGAGATAATCTAAAATAGAATAATTATGTGATCTAGATTCGACTCATTTAAACCTTTTTGTTTTTGTACTTCAACTTCGTGCCGTAAATAGATTAAGAAGTCATCAATCATAAGAAATTCATCTATCACAAGTCCAATACATGAAGCCAGAGAATAATGTAGGGATTACGAGCTAATTCGTTTTAACTTAAGGCAACTGACTTATTTTTATTTTTACATGAAATTAATTTTATTTAAAAGTTAATATTATGTAAATATAATAATTCATTTGAAAGTAAATTTTTATATTGTTGTTAAATTTTTATGAAATTTTCCTTTTTAAATCCTTAAACTAGAAAAATTTATAAAAATTTAGTAAGATTACAAAAAAATTTTAATGGATTATTATAACTGCATCATATTAACTTTTAATTAAAATTAGTTTTAGAAAAAAAAAGATATAATAATAAAAATAAATTATTTTAGAGTTAATTGACTTAAGTTAAAACGAACTGGGGATACATTATTTGTCAGCTACACATGTAAATTTGAACCCTATATCTTGGGGATATATCTGTACAGTTAATAAATTAAAATTACTGACCTATTTGTTATTTCAAAAATATAGTCAATATCTAGTTTACGGAATAGCCACCAAAATGTACAAGGAACTATTCTCTCGGTGACAACATCTTAATGGTCAATCAGATATGATAAACTCAAAATTTAACGAAGGTTGAAATATCAGCCCCAAGGTTGTATGAAATTACTAGGCCATTGCTACCGTTCAGGTCGTTTATCATTTTTCCGGTGCAAAAACGAAGATTCGAAGAAACCACCGGCTATCATTATATCAGTGTACCTTGAAAGACAATACCCTTATTCCGGGCCCCGTTAAGCGCGTGGGGTGGGCAGATAAGGAAATCTTGGGGCTATTAGCTCGAGACCCAGGGGAAAGATTCAGGAAAATTTCTTGGAAACGAAAGGATCGACGTGTTAAGTCAGTCACCTATGAATCGACTAGTCGGTACTGAAATTGAAAACAAATCCTGGTCCTGGTCACCACATATAAGTAACGTATAGGTATCAAAGGATCCGACCGACGTTGCCCCGTCTTCTCTTCTCTTCTTGAGTTTTAGCAGAGAAGTAGTGTAATATATTTGCTGCAACTGCAATTAATGGCTAAAACAGGGGTCGTCTCTGTATTTGGACCTCAGTTCTGTACTTCTCTGCCCGTTGATCTTACGATTTTCGGAACAAAGGGTACGTTCACCGTCAGCGACACCAACACCCACACCGTTAAGTTTCGAGTTACCAAAATCAAGTCAAATGAAATGCGAGCCCTGAGTGATGCCGCCGGAAACCCGATTGCTACTCTGCGCGAAAAGGTACACAATTATTTTTCACTTTTCTTTCCAGCTGTTTCTGTTTCCTTTCCATATACTATACTATACACTATACTGATGTTCTTCAACTTACAATAATAATCCTCATGTTGTGATGCGGACTACATACAGTACTGGAGTTTTCATCGCAGATGGGAAGTGTTCAGAGGAGATAGCAAGAAGAAGAAAGATAAACTTTTCTCAGTTAGGACGCCTTCCATTTTCAAATTCAGGCTCAAGTATCATGTCTTCTTGGCCAGTAACCGGGCCGAGAAGGTTTGCGACTTCAAGGTAAAGGTGAAATGGAAGAAAAAAAGCCTCTGCATTTGTGCTGGACATCAATCTTCCACGATTCTTTCCCGGGTACCTACATAAAATTAATTTTTCAATATTTTCCTTGTTTATAATCAGTTTGATTGATGGAAGATATATACTTAATTATTTCGTAATTAACTAGTAAAATTAATGGATTAGTTGATATATATGCATCCAGGTTTGCAATAAAAACCCAAAAGCTAAAAGCTATGATGAGTTGGGGGTAGCGGTGGAAGCAAACACGGATCAAGCTTTTGTGGTCGCCGTGATTATGATCCTTGATGCTATATACGAAAGAGATCTATCTGCTAAGGATAATGGAGCTGGAATGGCTGAGACTGTTGCTAATCTTCTAACAGCCTGTGCCGGTTTTTCTTCCTGAAAAATGAATGCAAAACATCTATTTGATGTGATGAAAATATCTCCAAATTTTGTAACATATATGTACTGTAGTAATACTCTTTTATAAGCGTACCTTTTCGTTAGCTGTGATGTGTTGTAGTGAGCAGGTGGAAAATTCGAGTGTAAGATAGATCAATAAAAATTATAAAAAATAAAATAAAATAATAATCTGGTTTGCTTTTAACCAAGTTTACATTCAAGAGACAAATTTTGAGATTTTCCTCCAAAAAATAAATTGTAGGTTTAGAAAGATAGATAAACTTCTCTAGATAAAGAACTTTCGTGTAAAGATAAACACTAATTGAGTTAAAGTCACATAGTAACACCCGAGTAGTAACACTCAAGTATTTCCAAACAATGCAAAATAAATACCTTACTATTTTATTTTTGTTCAACTAAATCTCTCACTCAAAATTTCCTTCCAAAACAAGCATATTCTGTTAGTGCACTGAGAGCCGAGGAACTTGAGGTTATTTGGAGAGAACTCCAGTCCGCCTCAAGTCCGTGGGTTCACTCTCTTTTGTTTCTGGACAAATTTCGCCACCCAAACACTTTCTTCGCCACCAAAACTGTGGATCGAGTTTAGACATTCAACCCGGCCCATAATAACTTTTTTGGGTTCGTTTCTTCGTCTTTTGCTGGTCCCACGTGCAACTTTTTGTTTTTAATCTTCATCCTTTCTTTTTTTCTGGGTAAAATTCAAATTTAATCCCTTAACTATTGGGTTTGTCCTAAAATGGTCCTATAACTCTAAAAGTACCTATTGAGGTCCCTTAACTTATTTAACATGTCCTATTTTGGTCCCTACCATTAATTTAGGCGTTATTTCGAACGGAATTTGCATACGTGGCAGTTTGCTACCCCATGGTGGGTCTCAAACAGCCACATGACATGGACGACTATACTAGACTAAAAAGAAACTTTAAATTAAAATTGATACAAATAAATAATCTAAAGACTTCAATTGTAATTAACCCAAAACATATTCACCCTTCCCCCCAAACTCTCTCCGTCGGATTTCTCTCGTCTCTCTAGTTGAATATTCAATTCATGAAGAAAGGAGTGAAGAGCATTGAAATGGGTGACGAGCAACAAAACCGGTGATGGGAAACCAAATCGGCGACGATCTCCTCTTCTCTCATTCAATTTGCCATGGGGGCTGCCGATCGAAGTTGGCGGATGGCTGGGTCTGCTGCAGGCTTGGCAGCAGAGGCGGCAAGGGTTTTTGCGGATAAAGAACGGTTGTCGTTGCGGGTTGCCAACACGCACAACTCGTCTGTTTCACTAACCAGAGAATCGAATAACCAAAGATGAAGGAGAGAGGCATGAAATGGAGGGGCGATTGAAACAGAGACGGCAGGAGGAAGGTGGAGAGAGGTGATTGAAATAGAGAGAGGCTCGTCGGCGGTGGGGGTTGGGGCAGAGGTCGAGAGGTCGAGAGAGTGGAAGATTGGCCTGAGATGGCGGAGGTTGATATGTCCAGGAGGTCGAGAGGGCGGAAGATTGGGCGGAGAGCACGGAGGTCGAGAGCACGAAACGGAAAGGTCCGGTTGGGGAAGATGATTGGGTTAATTAACATTTTAAGTATCTAAAACTGTGTTTTTTATCAATTGGAGCCTATGATTTATTATTTTCCCAGTTTCATCACTTATTGTCATGCCAAGTGGCATTATGGGGCCAAGTAGGGGTATTTAAGTGCCACATATGCATTTTCCGTCAAAATTAGTGTCAGAAATAACAGACGGGACTCAAATAGAGCACGCTGCTTGAGTTAGGGGACCTCATTAGGTACTTATAAAGTTAGAGGACCATTTTAATACAAAAAAAATAGTTAAAGGATCAAACTTGGATTTTTCCCCTTTTTCTCTACCATCGTTCTCCCCCGGCTCAGTACAGAGCGCGAATCGTCCGACGACGCCAGATTCGCTCGACGAGCAGAACAAATTAAAAGAACCAACGCTCGCCACGCACAAAAGCAGTTGAATCGTCTCAGTCAAGGCTTTTGAGCTTTGTGGTAAATCCTAATCGCCAACACGGAAACAGAGGTCAAGCTAGAAATCCAAGAGAACAAGCTTATATGGCTCAATTGTATCTTCCAACACTAGCTGTTCTCTCGTCCTCTCGCTTTGTCATTTCTTCAATGTTAGTTTGAGCTCATCTCTTAGTATGCCTCCATATGCAAAATCTTCTTCTTCTCCTCATGATCGTTGTTTTGCAGTACCTCTACGCATCCCATTGTTGTTCTTGATGGCTACAACGACGACTCTTGGAGATGTCACAGATATAAGCTGCCTGAAATCCATATGGGAGTCCCTTGAAGATCCTTTTGATTCCTTTAAATCTTCTTGGAACTTCAACAATGGCACGGAAGGTTTCATCTGCAGCTTTACCGGAATCGATTGCTGGCACCCGAACGAGAACAGAGTGATGAACATTCGTCTCAACAACATGGGACTCAAGGGCAAGTTTCCTCTTGGCCTTGAGAATTGTACCAGTTTGACAGGCTTGGATCTTTCTTCTAATGACCTCTCCGGGCCCATCCCCTCCAACGTCTCGAAATTCGTCCCGTACGTAACCACTCTTGATCTTTCATCCAACCGTTTCTCCGGTGAAATCCCACCAAGCTTTGCGAATTGCAGGTTTCTAAACGTTCTCAAGCTGGACAATAACCGGCTCTCGGGTACCATTCCTTCGGAGATCGGCCTCTGTCAGCGGTTGAAGAGGTTTAGTGTTGCCGACAATCTTCTAACGGGGCCTCTTCCCGGTTTTCTGACAGCCAATTTTTCGAATGAGAGCTATGCTAATAATCCGGGTCTTTGTGGGTATCCTCTGGAGCCCTGCCTTGAAAGGGCACCCAAGTTCATGGGGTCATTCAAGAATGGGTTCATGGTTGGGTTTGTGGCGTTCATTGCTTCAGTTATGACGATCAGTGTTTCATCCCCCCTGCCATCGGTGTTGGCCCTGTTAAGTTTGCTCAATAAACGAGAAAACCAGAAAATAGCAAGCACGCCATCACTATGTGATCAAGCAACGCAACAGCCCCATTCTTCCACTAACTCGGCAACGAGGTACGTACTGATGTAGCTTTTCGTATCTGTTACTAGTACAGTATTATATTAAATGAATGCTTGTACATGAGTTTATTCTGAAGGGAAGTTGGTTTTGTTCTCAGACTTGTAGTACAGGACTCCAAGAAAGAGTCGTACAGATGGCGCGGAGTGAACAAACAAGTTTATTATCTTGTGTGATGAGAATCACCCAGGCCAGGATTCTGCAGAGACAGAACAAGAAGTACGCTAGCATTCTGGGAGGGGCCTCGTCTGGCTTCAAAACAGTTGACAGATTCATAGTCGTCGAACTTTCCATTGCACTGAAACGCATCTTTCTCTGAGGAGTTTGAGCCCAGGACACCAATCTTTAGTTGGGAAGGTCCGGAAGGAGATGTTTCAGGGTTGAGCTTTTGAGCTAATTACATTTGCCGGGAGCATTCACCCGGAATGACAAATTTCTCAATCAGTGGTTGCAAGGAAGCAACAATTTTGGCTGGTTGGTTGTGAGTTTATCTATCTATAGCTTGACTTCTGAAGGCACAAATCAAGGATTTGATAATGGATCATCTAGTTGCTCAGAGCTGCACTAACTCAACTTTGCTTATCCATTGGAAGACCAAGACTAAAGGCCATAAGACAATAAGTGCAATTGTAAATGATACTACATATGTTTGCACATGTATAATGAATGGATCAAGTTGCTGTGACAGATTTGGTAGAATTTATTTGCTAAGAAATAAAAAAAGAGAAGACACATCACATATATTATACTATCACAATAGTTGATTGAGTTGATGTAAAAGAACTTGTATGAAAGACTACAGATGAGCCGACAACCCTTCTCGGCCCGTTCTCAATCAGTTTTGGCTCCCTCCTTTACTTAAGTTTTAGATCAGGCAATACTACAATCCCAAAACTTTCTTGTGCATGTTTTATTGGCCAGTTGACAATTAAGATTTAGTAAAACTTTTGAACATTGAGCTTTGGAAAAATTCTTAGAGTAATGAATAATTGACAATGCATAATAAAAAAAAACAAATAGAAAGAAAATGAGAAAATGTGTAAAAATGACAAGAATAATTAAAAATAAAATAAAATACTCATGAATAACCATATTAATTAGAAAAAAAATGAAGGATTTGAAATGATAAAAGGGAACTAATCTCATAAAATAAAAAAAGAACATGAAACAGATAGGAAATAGTTACAATTGGAATCAACAAAACGATTGAGTAAAGAATATAAAACGAAAACAAACAGAGAAAATGAATTATATATTAGTTATGTAGGTAACAAAGAATTAGGTGAAAAGGAAATAGGGATTAAGAAAAAAAAATGAGGAAGGATGGTTAAAGATTAGTTATATGTACTTGAAAGAGTGAGTTTGAAGTTTGAAGTTTATGCGACTGTGCCTAATAATCTAGAAAAGTCATTATGCTTCAAAACAAAAAAACAATGAGGCTTCAACAAAAGCCATTAAGCTTCAATACAAGCAAATGCCTTTCTGCATTCCTCCACTCTATTGTATAAAGATGAACACATTTCTTCACTGTTCTTCACTTTTATGCAAAACACTAATTTTCCAATATGACGTTGTTGGAAAATACCAGTTAGTACCAGGAAGGCTTTCGAAAGTACCAATGGATATTTATAAGGCCCTTGAATGTACCAATTGATACCTCGAAAGCTCTCGTAGGTAGTTGGAAGATCCTAGGATGTACTAGTTGATACCACAAAGGCCTTTACAGGTACCAGCTGGTACCTCCGAGGGCCTTCTGAGTACCAACCGGTACCTCCAAGGGTCTTCCATATACCAATTGGTACTTCAGAGGGCCTTCAAGGTACCAATTAGTACTTATGAGGGCTTTTGAGGTACCAATTGGTACTTACAAGAGCCTTTCATGTACCAATTGGTACCTCAAGGGCGTATGAGGCACTAATTGGTATTTTCACTTGCCTTCCACGTACCATTTGGTACATTCGAAGGCCTTCAAGGTATCGATTAGTACTTTCGAGGGCCTTACAGGCATTAATTGGTACTTTGAAGGGCTTTCTTGATACTAATTGGTGTTTTTCAATGACTTTTCCAATGTCTTCATGTTGGAAAATTGGTCTTTTGTAAAACAGCGAATAACAATGAAAAAATGTGTTTTGGTTTCTACAAAAGCATGGAGGAAGGCAAAATGATGTTCACTTTTATTGAAGCCTAATCACTTTTGTTTAAGACTAAGATTGCAAAAAATTTTGTAATGATCTAGAGTGTGGTTCAATCACATAGGAAACGGTGAATTAAAATAAGAAAATGTGCTCATCTATTCCATTGAAGGGGTCAGTGACTGAATCTATCCACTGACTTACAGGTGTTATTACCTCTATTTTTGCCCTACCCACATGATTTTAACCCTTCTTGTAAAGGCTCTCATAGTATTTATTCTACATTAAATGTTGAGGTAAGTAAATCCCAAGTTATTTCCCTCAGATAAGTTTTATTAAGCAAGGAAAGCAAGCTATTTAAGGTTAAATTGAGTTCCAAAAAGTAATTGGCACCTAAGGGGCAAAAAGGGAATAATGGTAATTTTGGCCCAAGTCAGTGGCATGATCATAATTTTGGTAAAATTAGGTTCATGCAAGTGTTTTGAGGTAGTTGATTTAAGACCATAAGTGGTTATAGCCATTAGAACCAAAAACAAAAGTTAAGGGTGAAAAATGCACTAAGTAAAAAATTAAGCTATTATGTCTTATAATAGCTTAAGTGACCTAAGGGCAAAGTGTTTGGATAAGAAAAACCTTTCTTTAGGACCAAGGAGTGGTGCAATGGGGAGTGTTTAAGTGGCTTAAGTGATTCAAAAATTAATTTTAAGGGCCAAGGTGACAAGTGGAAGAAAGTTGGGCTAAGTTGGTTATAAATGGAGGAGATGACACTATTCATCATTTCCCCCATTTGTCATTTTCGTAGCTCTCCTTCCTCCCTTGTGTTCTACCCCCAAACCTCCCAACTCACTCAAGTTTCCATGGAAATAGAATGTCCCGAAGCTATCCCAACAAACCCTTAGCTCGTTTTTGATGAAATTGGTGCATTTGGAGTTGTTCTTGCAAGTTTTTGGTTCAAACCTAAAGGTAAACGTATTTGATCCTTATGGGTTAGTTTTAATCTTGTTAAATGGTTATAAATGGTCTTAACTTCGTGCTCTTGGTGTCCAATTTGGTTGATTTCAAGCTTGGAACTTAAAGGAAGTCATTGGAGCTCGGATGTGCTCATTGCTTGTTTCTTGCTTTCAAGATGATTTGAGGTAAGGGATTTAAGTTAATTAAGCTCAAATAATGCATAGAAATGTAGTGTTTTGTGTGGGAATGAAGTAGAAACAATACCCATGTGATTTGAGCTTGGGATGAGAAAGTTTGAGCAGATTTTGTGCAAGATCGCATGCTGTCGCGCAATGCTGGAAAGGCATTGGCGACGTGAATTGGCGACACGTCGTCGAAAGATGCCAAAACTGCCCGAGCGTCAATGCCTTTGGCGATGCGTCGCCAACAGCGCCGCCAAGGCATTAGCCTCTCAAGTTCGGAGCATCCTAAGGACGTCTTAAACTCTCGGTTATCATCCCTATGCTAATTTAAGATGTTCCATAGCCTTAATTGGGTATAGAACTCATTCCTAAGTTAAAAATTATGCATTATTTAGGTGGTAGCTAAGTGGTGTGGTTAAGGAAGAGTAAGTAATGGTGGCTAAGGAAGTTAAAGTGCTTCAGTTCCCAAGTGAGCACTAAGGGGATTAAGTCGGGTTTCAGACTCTTTGTTGGCCGAGTGGAATGTCATAAACCTTCGGTCAATAAAAAGGAAACCTAAGAGAATCCTAACCAAACTTTATGGTTTGGTAAGTAAGCCACTAAGAAGTCCTAAGCTAAGCTCGAAGAGTTTGGTAGGTTGAACCACATAAGGCAGCTACCCTGCACAATAAGTTAAGGGAAGAGACGGGTAAGGAGTGAGTAAGTGGTGACTTACTCTAAGTAGCTCGTCAAGGCGGGTAAGGTTTGAGTAAGTGATGACTTACTCTAAGGCGCCTGTAAGATGACTTCATGGGGTTAGTTAAGTGCTAGCATAGGATACGAGGGCCAGTATCCAAGTACCCCAGTCGTAAGACCTCACGGCAAGTCTAGCACCTACGGGTGTAAGGAAGTCCTAAGTACATTTGCATGTGCATATTTCATTCATCCATCCATCCATCCATCATTTGCATTGGTTGTTGTTTTATTCTTGCTTCTGGTTGCATTGTTGATTGCTTGTTTTGTTTTGTATGCTACATATATATACATGTTGTGCTTTGCATGCTTGCATTGTTTTTCCCTTTGCAGGTACTAAATCCCTTACTGAGTACTTTATAGCACTCACCCATTTAAGTGTTGTGCAGGTTTAAGTTGTCGTGCCCTAAACTGCCCCTGACCCATTCGGGCCCAATTATCTAAAACATGCAGCGGAATTTTAATTAAACCGAAGGGGCTTTTATTACTCACTAAGACTTATGGGCACGAACCCCAGGATACTTACTGGTACTAGCTTGTTGTGTTCTTATTAAAGGTTTAAGTTTAAGAGCTCTTGGAAACAAACTAGCACCTATGTGGATTTCATGTGTTCATTTTCATGGTATTTACCAAGCTTTAGCCAAGATTATGCATGGCAACCAAAACACCAACTTAAGTTTGAAAACTTATTTTCATGCATATGCTTTGCATGCTTATGTATTTTGGTGTTCACTAGTGCACGTAATCTCTTAATGCTTTTAGAAGCAAACTAATGCTTAGACATACATTAATTCACATATGTGCACCTATTCTTCTTATTAGCCAATCCTTACACATGCATCCAAATTTCATGCTTTTCTAAGTTTTCTTGCATGTTCATCTTAGTGTGTACATACTTAACCAAACATAACATGTTTTCACATAAACATGGGCTTATGGGCCTTTTTCCATACTTAACATGCATATGGCCCAAAATTAACCAAGAACATATTCAAATTTTCTAATTTCTTATTTAAGCCCAAAACATGCATTTAAGCCCAATTTATATATGCTTCCAATTTTCATGAAAATTATACTTCCAAAAAAAACATGCATGGGCCTTGGTAAGTCCACCAAGCAATAAAAGCACCCAAAGTGTCCATAGTCCATATTACAAGCCCAAAATCAAGTTTGGCCGAATTTTAGCTAAGTCCATAAATTTGGTCATTTAACTAAGACCAACTATTACATGCTTAAAAGCAAGCCATAACCCAAAGAACACAAATCCACCTTAAGACGTTGTTCCCACAGTTTCTAGACTCGTAGCCTGCACACAAAGTCCACATTTTATTAGCTTGATTTTCAAGCAACTAAAGATAAATACTTAGAATAAATTGAGCAAATACTATTTACATACTCAACCTCAACACCACAGAAAGAGTACTTAGGACTCTTAGCTCAATCTTTCGAGCACACTTTTTCCTACAAAGGTAGAGTAGGGCGGGTGAGATTTAAATCTCAATAAGGATTCCATATGGCTTCCAAAGCCTAACTTATGGCCTTTAAGGCCCAACATATGCCAAGAATGTAATGGCAATAATTATTCCAAAGTTCCTGCAAAGAAAACATAAAGACAAAGAAAACACAAAGATACATGTATATACAATAATAATCGAAATCGGGGGTTAGCATGCACAACAAATTCATAGAGGCACACAAACACACGCCACTTAACACCTTGATTTACAGAAGGGCAGCAAGCATCCCTCAAGTTTTATTTCATTAATTTCACATACTTTTCATTTTCGGAGATCTCACTTAGCATAGGAATTTAAGGTGGCCTACTTAAATCCTAGCCCATAATGCTTGCGGCCTACTTAAATCCTAGCCCATAATGCTTGCTTACTTAACTTAGCTCATGAGCGATACAGAATTGCCGAAGCAATAATTTAACTTATGCCCTCTTAGCCCACCTAGGATCATATGGTTCTTTGACCATCACCTAGGGGCCCGAATACTCAAAGAGTATAGGAATCCTTACCAATACCGAAAGCTTCTTAGAAGCTTGTTTTCCTTCGATTTCCTCGCTTGTTGGTTCTAGAAATGATTTTCTAGCACAAGAACCAAAATGGCCAAATAAATTAGTAATCCATAAAATACCAAGAACACTTGGTAATTATCTTAAAGAAATCAAAATACCAAGAATACTTGGTTCACACTTACGAAACCTCGACTAGGAGGTGAGACCGAATTTTGTGTGCTTGATGTTCTTCGGACTTTCTTCTTGATTCTTCATCCCAATGAGCTTAGAAGCTCATATACACAAAGAACTCCTTGAGAAGAGTTCAAAACCTCCAAGAAATGAAGATGGCCGAATTTCTCTCCTTGGTTTTCTTTGAATCTTTTACTTGATTCTTGCTTTTTTGGGTGTTTAGAGCATGAATTCCACCAAGAACACTTGGTTTTAATTTATGGAAGGGTGATTTCTAGTGATGGCAGAATTTTTTTGGAGGAAGGAAAAGAGTTAGAAATGTTCTTGGAGAGAAGAACAAGTGTTGGCCAAAACTAGAGAGAAGGGAGAGAGAGTTTGTAGAGAGAGATTGAAGAAAGAGAGTGAAATGGCTTGAATGAGGTGAGATGAGTGAAGAAATGTATTTTGTTGAATGGGGGAGTGTATGTCCGGTTATGGGTGTCCAAAATGGGTGGGAATAATACCTTAGTGGAGTAATAATTCAAATGGGAAGTGGGAGACAAAGTGGGGGGACAAATTGGAAGAGTTGGTGAAGTTAAATG
This sequence comes from Aquilaria sinensis, assembly GCA_005392925.1. Classification (NCBI taxonomy): domain Eukaryota; kingdom Viridiplantae; phylum Streptophyta; class Magnoliopsida; order Malvales; family Thymelaeaceae; genus Aquilaria; species Aquilaria sinensis. The sequence continues at coordinate 132,300 of SMDT01000809.1, forward strand.
ATGAAGTGGTGAAGGTGGGGGGACAAAGGTGAGTGGAGGTGTGGGTGGAGGTGGAGGTGGCATAAAATATATTATTTTGAATGGGCATGGCTGGCCATGGCATCCAAGGCCATGAAAATGGGCAAATTCCCCACTTAGTCCTCCAATCTTTTGAATTTGGGCAATTGAGCCCAACTTACAACAATTCCTTTGTTCAATTGAGTCCTTCATCTTTGAAATCCACCATTTTCACCATTATTTCTCTTGGCCTAAGCCAAGCTTATTTTCAAGATTGTTCATCACTCATTTATGCCCATGCCACACTTAATTTAATGTCCCCTCACATTAATTGAGCTAAATTCCCAAATTAGGAAAATTCTTTGGCTCCCAATCCACTTACCCCGGGACCTAATCAGTTTGGATTGTCCGGGCATTATATAAGTGGACTAGTCGGGCCTAACAGTTGGATAAGGGGAAGCTGTTAAGGCTAGGTTTTATTGGTTCAAAGGTATTCTCTAAGTAGGAAACTCCAAGTTTCTAAGTTACTTATGGCATAAGCTAGTACTGACCAAAGTGTTTGCCTTACAGTTTATAAAGGCTAAGTGAGTACAAGGAAAGGAAGGCTCATCACTTGGAAGCTTACTTGCTTGGGTGAGGAGCTAAGGATGGATCTTAGTAGATATAAGTTGCATCTTTTAATATGTATGGTAATTTCATACAAAGGGATTGCCTCTACTAGTGATCCATTGGTGTGTATAACACTAGAGTTACATTTTGGGTGCATATAAGGTTTGAGATGTATGTACATAGTTGTTACTTGTAGTTAAAGTAACTAAAGTTTTTATGTCTTGGCTTGTTTTAATTTATGTTTTTTAATGACAATGCTCAAGCATAGTTTTCTTTATAGTTTTTAATTTAATTGTTATCGCATAGCCAGGACAATGCATGCATATTGCCTATGCAGGGTAGGCTAAGTAACTAGTTGCACGTAAAAATTTAAGATTTACTAATTCACGAGTAATAACTAGCCAATTGTAACTAAGTGGGATCATAGCTCCTAAAGAGCCTACTAGTGTTAGCAATTGGGGCACTGGGGCCCTGTTCCGCCACAGTTGGTATCAGAGCAGGTTAATGGTCTTAGTAGAGGCAATAAGTGAACTAAGATCCAAGTGTTCCTTGTGCTAAGTGTGGTTAGTACTGCTTATAAGTATTCTTGGGAGTTGTTGTCTGGCTTTGGTTGCAGGTGATGCCCTCCGGCATCTCTGTCTAGTGACATGGTGAATTCCGAGGGAGCTTCTGAGGGGGAAGGACGTCCTGCTGAGATATTCCCCAGGTGGGAAAATACCTGAAAGGCTCAGAAAAAAGGGTTAGGAGGTCCCCGGGATGGTTTTCCGGGGAGGAGCCTCCGACGCCCAAGTTAGTGCTCTGAAAGTGAATAAAGTAGGCACACTAGAAAGGTGCAAGAGCTAGCCTGTATATGTTTTCAGCTATGTGCGAGGGCTGATCGCGGAGAAGGGATCCTTTGCCAAGTCCTTTTTCCCAGTATTTATAGAAATGCCTGGCCCGTTCAGATCCGGACACGTGTTCGGTCGGATCCTCTCTGTGCTTCCTGGGCGTAGGGAACAGGTAGCCGTCTGTAGGCTCCTGGTTTTGTGGCTGGGATGGGACTTGGACGGCGTCAGTGCGTCAAGTCGCCGTTTCAGGCGGCGTGTGGGTTTCCTGTCAGAGGCTCCTTAAATGCTCATTAAATGCTCATGCCGTACTCCCGAGGCCTTTTGGGCGAGGTCGCCCCTTGGCACGGACGCCCTTCCTCGGGAATCACGTTGGTGGCTCGGGGAGTTCTGCCTTCGGGGGAATCTCTCCTGCTCTTAGTAGCTGGCTCTTTGCTCCCGAAGACGATATGTTCGGTTTCCCGAGGTAGCCGGCAACACATTTAAATAATTCTGGTGTTTTAGTCAAAGTGCTTACTTTGTCGTGCTCGACTCCACTTCTGCCGAGGTCGTTGGCAATACTTATTTTCGAGCTACATCAGGCTCCCCAGACGGCCCTTCGGGGAAGCGCGTACTGGAAGAGGCGAGAGACCTTCGGCTATCACAAGCCCCCCTCGAAAAAGCCGAAGTGAGAACTTCGGTTTGTTCGCTCTCTGAGGGTTCCTCTCTGAGCCTTAAGCGTAGCGCTTTTTTCGAAGACAGACCTTTCGTCCGAGGACGCAAGTTTTTCTTTCACAGCCTGTCTGTTGGTGTCTCCGAAGTGACCTGCTTTCCAGCTTTTTAGGTCCGCGCCACGTCATGTGCCAGGAATAGGTGTGTCAGTCTGGAACGACGCACCTGAGGTTGAAGGGTGTCGGGACACGCATCCCCTTTTTGGCGCGATGGCTGACACGTGGCAGTCAGTCATTGGTGGGGATTGTGCTGTAATGGCAAGCACGCCCTTTTAGGTGCAAAGGAGCAGTTATGGCGACGTTTCGCCTTCGCCCAGCACTTAAGATGCCGGTTCGCCTACCTCCCTCGGCCTATATATATGCTTACTCTATTACTTTTTCTCTTTTGCTTTTACTTTTGCTCTGGTTTTCCTTCTGCTTTCTCCTGCTTTTTTGCGGCGGTTCTTTCACCTGAGCTTTTTTCCGACCACCTTTCACGACGGCGTCTTTACATACAGATTTCGGCAAGCGTTTTGGTGGGTTTTGATTTCCAGAACTTTTTGTTCTCTCAAAGTTTTTCCAAAGTTCGCTGTTGCCTTTTTCTGAACTTGCTTTTCAGCCCAAGATGCCTATTCCTGAGAGTTGGCAACCTCTCTTGTCCCACCCTTGCTGCACCACTCCTAAAAAGTTAGCAAGGTGGAAGGAAAAATTTTTCCTTCCCTCGTACGCTGTTACGAGGTTGCCACGTCCTGACCACTATAGCTTTTCAAACCATAGCAACGAGGTTACCGTTTTCCGAGCTCAGCTGAAAGCCGGACTTCGGTACCCCCCTCCGGAGTTGATTTGCGAGTTTTGCAGATTTCATGGCATTGCCGTAAATCAACTCCCTCCGAACTCGTACTGCTATTTCAACGCCTTCCTCTGTATGTGTGGCGTTTTCAAAATAAAGCCCCACTACGTTATTTTTATGCAGTACTACAAGCTCTATGTGGTCCCGAAGGGTGGCTTCTACTTCATGCTACCTCGGGGATCCGGGAGCAAAAAGTACATGTTCACCTTCGCCACCAAGGACAGCTGGCGAGGGTGGCAAAAAAAGTTTTTCTTTCTGAAGATGGAGGAGGCCTGGTCGCATGTTCCGACCAAGTGGGCTCAGGGAAGGCTGGAGGACGACATCGTAGATCCGAAGATGTTGCTGACCCCAAAGTTGGCTCCTATATTCGCGGATTTCGACCGTCGTATCCGAGCCGTCGCTGACTGGGGTCCCGAGGTCTCTTCGCGTTCTCTTTACCCCTTCCCCATTAACTGGAGGTTGATGACCGAGGAGGTCCTTCGGGAGCTCAAGGTGGTAAAGGAGCACGAGACGGACCTCGAGATG